>ML330148.1:0-89681 GCA_005239505.1 Nicotiana paniculata | reverse complement strand
CCCCCAACAAGAGCCTGCTGTTCCACTTCTACTACAGACTTATTTTGTACGCATCCAAGTGGCAGTCATTTTCATTAAGCCTCAACAGTTAGTTGATTCATTATATTTTTGTGATCTGAAGTTTCTGATGGTTTAGTGCTTTAGATCTTCAGTACTATATTATATGCTTTTCTTCAAAGTTTTCACATTTTATTGATGAAGTTAGTTCTAGATTCGCCAGTTCAAGTATTATCTGAAACTGATAACATGATCATGATCTTGGAATAAAATGACAATTGTTTTCTTCCTCTCCCTCTGTTTGTGTGAGTGTGTGTATTAGAAGAAGATACAGGGGAAATCTCATTTACATAGCTGTAGTGCTACTAAAATATCTTTCTTATCTCTGTATCAAAAATCTTCTTTTTGTAAGAAAAAAGAGCTATTTCCTCTCTAACAATATACTGTTGAGCAGGTTTTGGTTGAACCAGGAACACCACAAGGATCTAATATTATATCTCAAATGCGATCTCACATTTTATGGATGGAGAAAAGGGTAAAAATCACATTTTTTGTTTTGCTTGGATGGAGGGGAGGGGCTGGTTGTTTCTAAATTAGGATGTTTATTCTAAATGATATTTTTCCCTTCGTTTGAAAATTGTAATTTCTAGAGAAGCCGCAAACTAGAAAATGCATCCGGCAAAGAATGTAAAGCATTGACGACACTAAAGAATGGGGCATATATAGTTGCTCCGGTAAGTGTAAAGTTTCTTATAAAACTGCCTAAATAGATTTTGCACTACTACGTTTCGATCTCAATGTATTTATTCTTTTGTTTGCAGTGTCCGCATGATGGACGTTGTCCTTTGGATAACACTGGAAAATATTGTCATTTTGTTCAACGCTTGCAGAGGACAACATCACAACGGGCGTACAAGGTTTGCCTTATAGTCCTTTTCCCTACAAAATGCGCACTCTGAATTTGATGAAGTCTCTTCTTACTCCCTAGAATCTAGTAATATCCCATAGGGTCAGATATATTCCCACTCTTTAAGTTTCCAGCTAAGAATTTTTTCTTACTGGTCAATATTGTCATTTTCTTTTCTTTTCCGTTTCCTGTGCAAGCTTGCATTTTCTTTTCCCCAATACATGGGTACTAATCATGTTTCTGATTCCGTTTCTTTCATGGTCTGTTAGCGGTCGAAAGGTGAGCCTCTACGTGGCTTTGAAGATGAAAAGTTTTGCTTTATCGCTTTTAGACGAGGACAACGGCCAAGGCAAGTTGTTCATCAAGAATACAGCATGCCAATAGTTACATTGCTTTTAGCTTGTTATATCATCGCAATTGTGAAATTTCATTGTTTTTGTTTCACTGCCTTAAGCTTATTTTAATTGGAACTTATTGTTTGTTTCGAATAGAGAGCCTTGGCCGCTGGATGGCATGAAGTTTGAGACATTGAAGGAGCAGCATGCCAGAAGAAATCCGGAGGATTTAGAGATTGACTATGGTATTTGCTATTAGTATTTGATCTCAATTTTGATTTGCCATTTAAGAACTTTTACATTTATCTAGTACCTGGTGTTTAACACATTACAAAGTAGTGACATTTCTCCTTTTATGTCAGAGGACCAGTTCATCTCAGAAGATGAGGATGTTCAAGATGAAGACCCCATCTGCTATGATTCTGATGTTACAGAAACAGATGCCATTACTGAAAATGATGATTGGGAGGAAGAAGGCGAAGAAACGGCCCATGCTAATCTTGGTAGTGGTTGGGGAAGAATCATATACAATCCTTTAAGAAGGGGCAAGCGGGTTGAGATGGACATTTGTCGATCGATGGATCGAGAAGGCACTGAAGGGTCATTTGACCGGATTGTTATTACAAAGAGCAAAAACCCAACATTGCATCATCAGGCTCGAAGATCGGTCTGGGGTGACTTATGGCCCTTCTAAATTTTGTTAGAAAAATGGCCCCGGGGCTTTGGTCAAGAAGTAGGAGTACAGCGCATGATGTGTGAATTATGCGAACGTAATGAGTCCGAACCCTGCAGCAGACAAAAACATAGTATTTAAGTGGTGGAGAAGGCTTCAGGGGCGGGCCACTATCCACTGAATTCTAACTATGCACAACTGACCCTTGGTGATTTCTCTGATATTAAAAAAATAGATATTGTCAGAAAAATCTGAAAAGCATAAAGTTGAACAGATTTCATGTGTCAAAAAAGGTAAAATTGAGTCAGATAGTTATTTCTGGTATTCAAGAGGATAAGATTAGCAGAGGTTTGCTCAAATGGCACTTTGCTCAAGAAACAATAAGTGAAGATATGAATGTGAATTCTGCACAAACGTTTTTACCGTTGGCATGTGAATCACGAGTCTCTTTTTTCTTTTGCCAGTGAAATGTGAATCATGTACTAGTGTACAGAATTATTCATCTTTGGTGTACATGGACCGGTTTAGTTCTGTTTTTATCAAAATCATACTAATTTTGTTATATCGGTTTGGATTAGTTCGGGTTTTTTGTTTTTTTACAGCTTGTTTGGATGGTTGTTACACATCGTTTCATAATGTATCGTATTGTATTGTTTGATGAATACAATGTTTGGATAGATTGTATCGTTTGACGTTGTTTCATGGTATCACGCACCAGTAATACAAAATATAAAGTTGCTATATTATAAAAAAAAATTATGATGCATGGTATATTTATTATATAAAAAGGTAGGGTAAATGATAAAATAAAATTATTTAATAATAATGAAGGGTGAGATGAGAGAACAAGAGAAGATAACGATGCAACCACACTAAATCGCTCGTTACATAAAGTGGCATATTTCGTCGTTACGTAACGACGGATTTAACAATACGTTACAATAAAATTTAAATAACAACTTAAACAAACATTGTATTTAAAATAACTTACGATACGATACAATATGTAACAACCAACCAAACAAGTTGTTAGGGTCTTTTTGTTAAATGAATATTATTCCAATCATATTTTTTTAAAGTTATAGCTAAAGTTTTGATAAGTGCATGAATGTTTAGATAAATATTAAAAAAAACTGACAAACATATGATCTATTAAAATATTTTAATGGAGATAAATTTTTTAGTGATATATGATAGTTATTTTCTTAGCCGTCTAATAATAATTTTCTTTGAAGTACACTTTCTAGGTTAACACGTGAGAGAATTTCAAATATTTTAATATTTTTAAAAAATAAATAAATAATATAAAGTCCTAAAAATATATATATTTTTATGTTCGAGTTTTTTTCCCTCAATGTCAAACCAAGACAAACTAAACGTAGGAGGATTTTTTATTCGGGTTCGGTTTGAACACATATGTCCACGTTTAAAAACCAGAGTGGATGGTACGATAGAGATCACGTGCCGAGGCCTACATGGAGATTCGGCCAAGACTCTATTGATTTGGGATGTGTTATTATTAGGCTCATGTGATTATGCACTCCCTTGCCAAAAGAAGAATAGTTTTGTTACTATTTAAAAGGTGAATGATTTTTAAATGGGAAAATTTCACAAAAAAATAATAATTAGGCTCCATACTTTTTAATTTTATAGACCATATTTTAATTTATAACTAACTAGCCCAAAAATAATAGGCTAAGATTCAACATCCAACTTCAATAGGTTCTCGAAATTACTATTTAATTTTTTAAAAGATTGCTCAAGCTTTTAAGTTAATTTTCGAATCAATAATTATAACTCAAATATTAGTTCAACAAATCAAATCTATTTGGGTGGTGAAAATTATATTTTTAACAAGCTTAAATATATGGGTTTAAACTCCGAATTTGATTTTGTGAGAAATTTGGAGTGGGTGTTATTTAGACTTATTAGAAATAGTATAAGGAGATTGTATATAAAATTTGAAGTCATTTAATGGAGATTTCGACTAGTTTTGAACAAGAATTGCAACTGAAAATCGTGAAAGATGTTCATCTACAGACGCTTGTATAAAGGTGATAAACGTGTATAATAGTGTATAAGATGTGTTTATACACTCATATACACTACTATATAAGATTATACATAATTATACAAAAAGCAGACTTCGCCTTCTTCCTTGCATCTTTTCTGAAATATAACTCAAATCTTGCTCAAATCTACTCCAAATCACTTCAAATTTAAATTTTGAACTCCTTTTGATATTTTCAATCAATTGGAACAACACCCAATCAAAACAACTAACAAACTTAAAAAATCCTATTTTCGAAAGAAAGCTTTGAAATGGCTTTCAATGGTGGATTTCTACCATTCAATTTTCTTACATTGCAACCAAGTGAGCAAAAAATACACATCCCTTCAAGTATACGCAGAAGATGTGAGAAAAAGAGAGTGAAAGCAATGAATGTGAGAACATAGATTTAACTCCATAGCTTTTAGAAGCAATAGTTGTAAAATATATTTTGAATTTATTAGTGCTTTCAAAATATGTACAATATATGCTAGGTTGGGTAAAACTTAAAAACATGGGCCATTTTTTGTTATGGTGTGAAGCCATGTGTATTTGTTTTTGTAATTCTTTCTTTTTAAATGTACTAATTTAATGAGTTTCCGTTTTAGGTGATTTTTTGATAATTTGAGGAATTGATTTTTTTTTCATAATGGGTGTGGTATGACTAAAGTCATTTTTTTATGAAAAATATTTTTTTGAAATAATATTTTTCAATGTGAAAACTAGTTTTTGGAAAAATAAACACTATAGATTAATAACAATATCAGTAAATCATAGGAGATATGCATATAGATTTGTAGGATCTATTTACTTTTGAGTGAAACATTTTTGTTTTGAAGTATTTGATCGTGGAAAATATTCTTTGTTTTACCAATCACACCCACAATAAAAAAAAAAACCGACCTTTTGTGTGTCATTATTTGGAGAGTAGCATGTACTTCACTCAGTATTATTACATTATACTCCCTCCGTTTATTAATAAGTAACCTTCTGATCTTTTTATTTTGGTTTAAAATAAGTGTCTTTTTTACATAGTCAAAATGAACTAATTTTAGTTTTTAAAGTTTGCCTTTATTTACATATCTCAATCTGTCAAGTTAATAATATGCAAATTTTAATTAAGAATAATTTCGTCAAAATTCTTATTTATTTTTAAGAATTACTAGTATTTTAATAAGAGGTATGTCAAATACAAATAAATCACTTATTATGTTTCTTTTGTTGAATAAAAAGAAGCAAGAGTCTGTATCAAATTTAGGGGCAGGACAGTTTTTTGTCTCTTTCCTTCGATATATTTTGTTCCTTTGTTCTTTTTCTTATTTTTTTGTGATCCAAAATAAGTGATTTTTCGAGATTTCGAGAATAAATTAATTATTTATTTCTCACATTACCGTTAGAGTAAATAGCGTTGGAATATGTGCTAGGAGTATTTATATGGGATATTAAAAGTTAATATAACCAATTTTATTACTAATTAATGCTAAAAAGTAAATTTATTAATCTGTGTGAAAACATACAAAAAAATCACATATTTTGAACCGGAGTGAGCACTTTTCAACTAGGAATGCACCAAAAAGGAAATTGACACTTGTTGAAGATATGAGCTCGCTAATTACAGTACGGGGGATTCGGACTTTGGAATACAGTCAAACCTTTCTATAACAATATGTTACTTTAAAAGTCAAGTTTTTTCGGACTAAATTTCATTTTCTGTTATAATATATATTTTCTATAACAACAAATTGTTAAAATATCCACAAATATCTAAAATAAACAAGATTGTTATAGAGAGGGTTGACTGTATATTTTTTTTTTAATTTTGCAGCTTATTTCAACCGAAGATTTCTTATCAAGTTACAAATCTATCCAAAAAAAGAAAATCATCATGTAAGAAACTAGAATTTTCTTCCTTTATTGTGTGTTATCTTGTTATTTTATTTCTGCTTACGATCATAGTAATTTGAATCGAAGGTCTATCAGAAGCAGTTTCTCTACCTTTACACATAGGAATAAAGTATGTCTGCGTATACACAGTTTTTTTCAAACCCCACTTATGGAATTATATTGAGTATATTGTTGATATTATTATGATCAAACTATCCGATTAATGACTGAGAAAATCAAGGAGCATTTTCTCTTGGACATTACATGACACGTATTTGAACACTTAGAACTCTAATGTGAATATCCAATATTACAACAACAACAAATTTAGTATGATCCCACCGATAGGGTTTGAAGAGCATAATATGTACGTAGACCTTATCCCTATCTGAAGATGTAGAGAAACTGCTTTCGATAGACCATCCGCTCAAGAAAAGGTGGCAAGGAAGAAAAGGGAAGAAGAAGAAAGTGGGGTAAGAAAGAAAGAAGAGGGAGACAAAAGACAATAAGAAAAAACTAGAGAAAAAATAGTATCAAATAGTAACAATTAGGGAGCAATAATTTTCAATAAAATAAAAGAAAAAATAGCATCAAATAGTAACAATCAGGGAATAACAATTTCCAGTAGAATTCAGAAGACTTTTTCTTTTGTTTACGAGGACCTAAAATCCAAAAATTGCAGAGAGGCTGCTTAAATTGTGGCTGCTTTTATATTTATGCACGTTTTCTTTAACACTTCTTTCGCTTCTATTATTGCTTAGCTCGAATTAAATAATTACAAATATTTGTCAATAACTCAATGGTACACTTCTACCCCACATGCTTAGAGCCCGTTTAGACATAAAAAAAATTTCACTTTTCTTCGAAAATATTTCATTTTTTTACGAAATTAATTTTTGGTCATAAATTTTTAAATTTTCACTTGAAAATTAATTTTGAATTTTTTTGAAAATTTAAAAAATTCCAAAAAACTGTTTTTCAAAATTTTCATTTAGATCACACACAAAACTTAAAAAATAACTCAAAATTATATTCATGTCCAAACACAACTCTAGGTTTCAAATATCATTTTCACTTGAAAAAAATTTCACTTTTTTCCTGAATTTTACCATTCTTATGTCCAAACGCCCACTTAGAGCCCGTTTGGACATAATTTTTTTTTTCCTTTTTTCGTAATCATCATTTGTTCATAAATTTTTTAATTTTCACTTTAAAATGCATTTTGGAAATTTTTGAAAATTTGAAAAACTGCAGAAAACTATTTTTCAAAATTTTCAATCAAATCATTCACGAAACTTCAAAAATAATCAAAACTAAAATTTATATCCAAACACAACTCTAAATTTCAAATATCATTTTCACTTAATTTTATTTTTTTTACCATTTATTGAAATTTTACAATTCTTATGTCCAAACGCCTACTTAATATCTCTGGTCCTTCAGTTTTTTTTTGGAGTACTTATTTACTATCCTGTGTGTCACTATTTTTTTTGGAAATTACACCTTATTATGTGTCCCACCGGCCTAGAAACTTTAAGATGTGGTTGAGGTTGTCTTAAAACTTTGTCACTTAAATATTTTTCTATAAATAGTTAGTTATTTGAAAAATAAGACAATCAACATCTTATAATATGTTACTCCTTTAGTTCACTTTTACTTGACAGATATACTAAAAATAAATTTTCATTTTTACTTATCACTTTACGTATATTAAGAGAAGACAATTCTTTTTATCTGTTTTGCCCTTAATTCATTAACCAACATTTTTTGAATAAATAATGTTCAATTATAACTTTTCAATGCCCAATATTAAAATTCACAGAGAACTCTTCATTATCCCCTTCGTAAAACACAAAAATCCACAAAAATCAACTTTTATTCTCTTATTCTTTGGAGTATTTTTTCCTTGAGATTTTTTTTAAAAACTCTCTAGTTAGACCAAAAAATCTATGCACATCTATTTGGTCCAATGAGATTTGATGATTATGCTTTGTATATATTGTTGTTTGAACTCTCATCACAGTGAAGCATGTTTTATAGAGTAATATTTTGGTGGAAAAAATTTAATTTCATATACTCCAAAAATTAAATTAATGTTTGCCTCCAAAAAATTGGGTGAAGGATTTTCTGAGTGGTTTGGCTCCTAAATTTACTCAATCGTTTGGCTAAAAAAAAAAAAAGAAAAGAAATTCAGGCTTTTTGACTAATGAGATGGTGAGATGGATGTGTAGAATGTTGATATTTATTAAAATTAAATGTACTTGAAATTTCATAGTGGCTCTTATAAATACGTATGGGAATTTAGGTTCAATTTTGAGTACAAATTAATAGGGTTATTGTGGTAAAATTATCATATCGATCATTGTTTCTTAAGGAGCGTGAAAAGTCCAAATCTGCCAAAAATGAACGGAGCAAGTAAATTACAATGATAAATTAAAAGCTTTTACACTAAGGATATGTTAGGTATAACGGAAATTATTTTCCAAGAAAATATTTTCTTGGAAAAAAAAGTAATAATCTTATTCATTTTCCAGTGTTTGGTACGTAAATAAGGAAAATAACTTCTCAAGAGTATTCATAAATAATTTTGATACAATAAACATGAAGCCATAAACTTTCGAACCAACAACCTTCCGAACACACAAAATTTCATAAACTTTTGAGCCACTAAACTTTCGAAACCGCAAAAATTCGTACCCGTAAACTTTATAATTTGTAAACCCGTAAACTTCTTACTCATAACTTTGGAACTTGTAAAATTTTGAATCCGTAGACCGAAAGATGAATAAACTAAAACTGAATATATAATGGTCGCATAGTTGGACAGTTTGCTGTCCATTTTGAGGACAACTATGCGGCCCGAAATGCGATCGTATTTCATGTATGCGAGCCGCATATTTGCATATGAGTTTTTGCGGAAGGAGTTATGTGGCGCACTATGCGATCACATAACAGGTATGCAGACCGCATTGTTGCCACGTACATGGGTAGATTCATTTTCTTTTTGGTCCAGCTGAAGGCCAATAATGCGGCAGGTCTGCTGACCGCATAATCGGAATGTGATCGCATTCCAGACCGCAAACCTGCATCGGGGCTTCTAATTTTCTAATTTTAAAATCCGACCCCCAGCCTAATATAACACCAATCCCCCTTATTTTTAACGACCTTCTGATAAAATAGAGAAAAGTGAGAGTGAGTTCTAGTGAGAGAGAGTCCCATCTTCACCAATTTGATCCTCCATCACTACTCAGGCCTGGAAATAATCGAGTAGGCCACCATTTTCTTCACCCCAAGAGGTAAGCTTCTACCCCATTAACCTTAATTTTCATGATTCTTGTTAAAATGAAACACAAGTAGGTTAGTTCATGAAGGTGGGGGTTAAAGGCCTTGCATGCATTTAATAAAATTACCCTAATCTAGTAAAGGGAAGTAGGTTAGAGTAATCTGTCACTAAAAATGAGTTATTTAATCTAAAGGAACACCTAGTGTTTGACGAAATGATCAAGTGAGTTTAAACATGCTCATAACTCCAAATTTTAAATTCAATTATGCCACATTGTGAATTAGATTGAAGGTGTTAGAAGGTCCGGTGAATTGTGGTAGAAATCTAAGGAAAAATCCCAAAGCGAGGTATGTATGGCTAACTTTAATCTTTGTAGAATCGTCATGCTAGTGTCCGAGCATTTGGTATGAGTCCCTTGCTTGATCATATTTGAATTGATTGTTCTACTGTGTTGAGGCGTAAGATTCTGTTCTCTGTTTGTCTTAGTTGGTTACCATATATGTTACTCGAAATTGTGATATATGATTGTTTATGCTTATCCTATCATGTGCAAAATTCATCATATGTTTAAAACTTATCGATATGAAGGATAGTGCTACTAATGAATGAAAAGGGTAACAAACTCAATTGTTAAATGTATCCAAGTGCCAAAGGTTATGTATAAATGATGGGAAGGAACAATGAATTGGTTTAATTAAGTTAAATGGTTATGGCGTACCTTACATGTCTCACTATTTTTTTAAAGGTTATTGTGCCCCTTGATTTCATATGGTTCTCCGGTTGCTATGAACTTATACTCTTAGTTGTACAAATTCTTGTGACTGAGTTGTTGCTTATTCAAACTATGTCCGGTGGGATCGGATTGCGCAACATGAGGAATAAGGATGGTATGTAGAGAAGGAACAAGGGTGCAATGTGATTGTACGGTGGGATTGGGTTGATCGCCGCAACAAGAGAAATAAGGGTGTTTTTTTTGAGAAGGAATAAGAGTGAAATATGATTGTACGGTGGGATCGGGTTGCGCGCCGCAACATGAGGAAATTGGAATAAGAAACTGTGAGACTCTCATTTGTGTTCTCTGTATTTCTGTGCGTGATTATTTGATTTCCATGACTGTCTTCTTCTTGTGTACTGTTTAATTCTACCTAGAGTGAAATTTGTTCATACATACTAGTACTATTCAATGGTATTAACGTCCCTTTTGTCGGGGGCGCTACATCTTTTATATGGATGTAGGTGGTTCCGTAGCAGGTAGCCCCGATCACCGATCGCCGATAGTGGTGCTTTGTCCTCCTCCCTTCCAGCAGTCTGGTGAGCCACATTCCTTCTGAGGCCGTATATTAATATATGTATTGCTTACCCTTTTGTACATGTTCAGTTTTGAGGTATAGCCGGGGCCTTGTCGCCGACATGTCTATGTATATTTCTCCAAACTCGTAGAGGTTCCGTAGACACTATGTGGGTTGTATATTATATTTTGGGTAGTGTTGGACTTACTCGTAACCGTGATTCCGTACCTTGAACATTGTAACTTGAATGTATGTTTTGGAAGACCTAATGTTGAAACGGTAAAAGAGGAAATGGGCTTAATGTTATGAAATTATGCTTTTGAATTGTCTCTTGTTAACTCATGTAATTAATGTATGCTATAAACATGGGGGTGAAACGAGTCAGGTAGGAAAGGTTAAACAGTCTTGCTTGACTAGGTTCACTCGGTTAGGCGCCGGTCCCGTCCCTCGGTTTTGGGGCGTGACAAACTTGGTATCAGAGCCTAAGGTTTTAAAAGTGTCCTAGGATGTCTCGGAGCCGTGTCTAGTAGAGCCCTTCTTATCGGTGTGTTGTCGACCACATCTATAATTAGGGGGCTGCATGGACATTTAGGAATACTACTCTTCATTGTTAAACTGTATCGTGCGATGGAGTGAAAGGTGAGATTATTTCTCTCTAACTCGTGCATTGTTTCAACTTTCAGTAAATGGCCCAAGAAGAAGGCTCGACTCGGCCTAGAGGCCGATGCCACCCCAAGCGTGGCCATAAATTCTCAATTTGATGGTACGGGTGATGACAATTCCCCGACTATGAATCTGCCTGACTCTTCCGTTCCAGGCCACACTATTCCAATTCCTGCTCCAACAGAGGGTGTTCCTGATCCTACCCCAGCTCCAGCTTCCGGTCCCGGTATTTCTGATGGGGACCTCAGGGGAGCTATTCAGATGTTGACGTAGTTGGTGACCTCTCAGGCCTAGAGATCAAATATTGCCCCCGCATCCTCTAGTGAGTAAAGGGATTCTTCAGGTTCCAGGGTCAACCGGTTTCTTCAGTTAGCCTCTCCAGAGTTCACAGGTACTGACCCCGAGGCTGATCCTCAGGATTTTATCGACAAAATGTACAAGACCCTCCGAGTCATGCGTGCTACTAATACAGAGGGGGTAGAGTTGGCCTCATATCTCTCTAAGAGAGCGGCATACTCTTGGTTCTATATGTGGGAGGATTCCTGTAAGGAGGGGAGCCCTTCGATGAGATGGGGTGAGTTTGCAGATGCTTTCATGGATCATATCTTGCCTGCTGAGACTAGGGCAGCCCATGCTACAGAGTTCGAGGTCCTCAAATAGGGTAATAGGAGTGTGTTGGAGTACCACATGGAGTTTGTGCGCCTATCCAAGTATGCTATTCACATGGTGCTGACCATGGAGGCCTGAGTTTGCCGGTTTGTGCAGGGCCTTGGTCCCTTGGTTGTTAATGAAGCTGCCACAACTGCTCTACATTCTGACATGAACTATAGGAAGATTGTGGGATTCGCCCAGGCTACAGAGGCTCGGAAATTGAAGTTAAGGATGGAGCGATAAGGTAGTAGTAGAGCCCGGTCAGTGGGCAACCCTAGAGGTTCATTTGGAGGTGGGAGACCAGTCCTTGGGAGAGGGTCATCAGGGCCATCCCAGTCTTATGCCCAGTCTTCAGCTAGTGCCCCGCCACCAGGGCGCCATCATCATCATCATCAACAAGAAGGTCGTTTTGGGTCCAGTTCAGGTAGTAGGGGTTCCATCAGTCGGGTTGTTCAGGTGGGAGATTCCAGCAACAGCTGAGGACCCCATGCCCTAAGTGTGAGAGGTTTCATTCTAAGATCTGTTACTTGGACATACCGGTATGCGATAAATGTGGAATGAGAGGCGATATTTAGCGAGACTGTCGTACATCCAGTCAAGGAACAGGTAGGGGCACCGCTCAACCATCCAGTTTTTCAGCTGCTACATCTTCAGCACACCCTCCAGCCCGCGGCCTTCCAGCACCAGCAGGGCGCAGTGCAGCTAGGGGTGGAGCACGGGGTCAAGGAGGACCCAGCCGGTTCTATGCCCTGAGTGGTCGTCAGAGTGCATAGGCTTCTCCAGATGTCGTCACAGGTATTCTGAATGTTCAATCTCACGATGTTTATGCCCTTATTCATCACAGGTCTTCTTTATCATATGTCACCCCTTTTGTTGCTTCATGTTTTGGGATAGAACCAGAACAACTTCATGAGCCGTTCTCAGTGTCAACCCCGGTTGGTGAATCTATTACGACCGCACGAGTCTATAGGAATTGTGTTGTCAAGGTGTGTGTTCGATATACCACGACCGACCTCATTGAGCTAGGAATGGTTGATTTTGATGTAATAATGGGAATGGATTGGCTATATTCGTTCTTTGCTAAACTCGACTGCCGAACCAGAATTATGAGGCTCGAGTTTCCTAATGAACAAATTATTGAGTGGGAGGGGAATAATATTGTGCCAAGAGGTAGGTTTATTTCCTACCTTAAGGCCTAAAAAATGATCAGAAAGGGGTGCATCTACCATTTGGTCCGGGTTGCGGACACCACTTCAGAGGTGCCTGCTCCTGAGTCCGTGCCTGTTGTGAATGAATTCCTTGATGTTTTTCTGGATGAGCTTCCTGGGATTCCACCAGATAGAGAGATCGATTTCGGGATTGATGTATTGTCAGATACGCAGCCAATATCTATTCCAGCCTACAGGATGGCGCCGACATAATTGAGAGAGTTAAAGGAGCAGTTGAAAGACCTTCTAGAAAAGGGTTTCATTCTACCAAGTATGTCGCCTTGGGGCGCACCACTTCTTTTTGTCAGAAAGAAAGATGGATCTTTGCGAATGTGTATTGACTATCGGTAGCTACAAAAAGTCACCATCAAAAATAAATACCCGTTGCCTCAGATAGATGATTTGTTCGACCAATTGTAAGGTGCTAGGTTCTTCTCAAAGATTGATTTATGGTTCGGGTATCACCAACAAAAGATCAGGGAGCGGGATATTCTTAAGACCGCCTTTAGGACTCGTTATGGGCACTTTGAATTCTTGGTAATGTCTTTTGGGCTAACCAACGCCCCAACAACTTTCATGGACCTTATGAATCGGGTCTTCAAGCCGTTTCTCGACTCTTTCGTGATAGTTTTCATCGACGATATCCTTGTTTATTCGCGAAGTCAGGAAGATCATGCTAATCACCTCAGGGCAGTTCTGCAGACTCTTCATCAACACAAGTTGTATGCAAAGTTCACAAAATGCGAGTTTTGGCTAGAATCAGTTACCTTTTTGGGTCATGTTGTTTCCAGGGAAGGGATTTGGGTTGGTCCCCAAAAGATCGCAGCTGTGAAGGATTGGCCTAGACCAATGACCCCGATAGAGATTCACAGTTTCTTGGGTTTAGCTGGATATTATTGGAGGTTCGTGGAAGGATTCTCTACTCTCGCCTCCCCATTGACTAAGATGACGCAGAAAAAGATCAAGTTCCAGTGGTCCGATGATTGTGAAAGGTGTTTCCAGGAATTGAAATCGAGGTTTCGGCGCCAATGTTGACCTTTCCAGAGGGTACATAGGGGTTTGTGGTGTATTGCGATGCTTTAAGGGTTGGACTTGGGTGTGTATTGATGCAATGTGGTAAGGTTATAACGTATGCTTCAAAACAACTCAAGGATCACGAAAATAGTTATCCGACGCATGATTTGGAACTCGCAGCGGTTGTGTTTACATTAAAAATTTGGCGGCATTATCTTTATGGGGTCCATGTGGATGTGTTCACAGACCACAAGAGTCTTCAGTATCTATTCAAACAGAAAGAGTTAAACTTGAGGCAGATGAGATGGTTGGAATTGCTCAAAGATTATGATATGAATATCTTGTACCATCCAGGGAAGGCGAATGTGGTGGCAGACGCTCTTAGTCGGAAATCCATGGGTATTTTGGCTCACTTAGAAGCAAGTTAGAGGCTTTTGAATCTAGAGGTTTACCTGTTGGCCAGTCTGGGGGTTTGTCTTTCGGCCTCAGACGAAGGGAGTGTTGTGGTGCATAATGGAGCAGAATCTTTGCTTGTGGCGGAAGTCAAGGAAAAGCAATTCAATGATCCAGCATTGGCGCGGTTAAGAGAGGCAATTCTAAGTCACAGGACCCCAACTTTTTCACTCAGCAATGGTGACGGTGTCTTGAGGTGTCAAAGGAGACTATCTGTTCCGGATGTGGAGGATCTTCGGGAGAGGATAATGGTAGAGGCTCACAATTCTAGATATTCCGTACACCCAGGTTCTACGAAAATGTATCATGATCTCAAGGAGGTTTATTGGTAGAATGGTATGGAGAGGGGTGTGACGGACTTTGTGGATAGGTGTTCGAACTGTCAACAAGTAAAGGCCGAGCATCAGAGGCCCGGTGGGTTGGCGCAGCTTATAGAAATCCCAGTGTGGAAGTGGGAGATGATCAATATGGATTTTGTGGTGGGGTTACCCCACACTCCGCGTAAGTTTGACTCAATTTGGGTAATAGTGGATCGGCTTACGAAGTCAGCACATTTCTTGCCAGTCAAGTCCACCGACATTGCAGAACAATATGCTCAGTTGTACATCAAGGAGATAGTCAGGCTCCATGGCACTCCAGTTTCTATTATCTCGGATCGAGGGGCACAATTCATATCTAACTTTTGGAAGAAATTTCAGCAAGGTTTGGGTACGCAAGTAAATCTCAGCACAACCTTCCACTCGCAGACTGACGGATAAGCAGAGCAGACTATTCAGACGCTTGAGGACATGTTGCGAGCTTGTGTGCTTGATTTTAAGGGTATCTGGGATGATCATTTTCCACTCATAGAATTTGCTCACAACAATAGTTTCCATTCCAGTATTCAGATGGCCCCATTTGAGGCTTTGTACGGTAGAAGGTATAGGTCTCCGATTGGGTGGTTTAAGGTTGGAGAGGATGAACAGTTAGGACCGGATCTTGTGCATCAAGCTATGGAGAAGGTCAGAATCATAAAGGAGCGGTTGAAAACGGCTCAGAGCCATCATAAATCCTATTCGGACATTCGTCGTAGGGATTTGGAGTTCCAAGTAGATGATTGGGTATTCTTGAAAGTATCTCCCATGAAGGGGGTCATGTGGTTTGGAAAGAAAGGAAAATTGAGCCCAGGGTTTGTCGGGACGTATAGGGTCACTCAGAGGATAGGACATCTGGCATATAGGCTGGAGGTCCCCCCTGAGATGTCATTGGTGCACCTGGTGTTTCATGTGTCCATGTTAAACAAAGTGATTGGAGACACGTCTGTCATCGTGCCGGTTGAGACCGTTGACGTTAATGAAGAATTATCATGCGAAGAATTTCCGGTTGCTTTTCTTGATAGGAAAGTTCGTAAGTTGAGAAACAAGGAGATTACTTCGGTTAAAGTGTTATGGCAGAATCAACAAGTCGAGGAAGCCACATGGGAAGCGAAAAATGAAATGAAAGATAAATACCCTCATTTGTTTGAATAAGTCAGGTAGTCGTTTACGAAAGTTGTCATCTCTAAGTAATTGCATTTTGTGTCATATTGTGAAGAGCCATCCCACTCCCCTAATACCCCTTTCTCTTGTGCATCCTTAATTGGTACTACATTTGTGTGTTATTGTGTTAACTGAATTATGTGGAATTTGTTGAAGTAAAAAAATTATGTGGAATTCGTTGAAGTGTGTTTCGAGGGCTCTCTAACGGGTGGATAGGCCTAATTACAAAGGAAACTCTGGCGAAATTTTTAGAAAGAAATCGGAGTTAGTGAAAATTGGGGGTTAGCATATTGTATTTTCAAACCCGGATGATTCCCCGATCCTCATTCAAGGATGAATGATTTTAAGTGGGGGAGGATGTAAAGACCCGTAAAATTTATTAACTAAGAACGATGCCCGGATAGATCCCCCCTGTTGATATAACTGTATAAATTCTTAAAACGGACCTTTTTGAAGAAAAAGTACCACATGACATAGAGGATAGAATTCTTCAGGTTTGTGCGGATCTGCGGTCCACTATGCGATCGCATATCACGTCTGCGGACCGCATAATGGTCACATAGTTGGACAGTTTGCTGTCCATTTTGAGGACAACTATGCGGCTCGAAATGCGATCGCATTTCCTGTATGCGGGCCGCATATTTGCATCTGAGTTTTTGCGGAAGGACTTATGCGGTGCACTATTCGATCGCATAACAGGTATGAAAACCGCATAGTTGCCGCATACCTGGGCAGATTCCTTTTCTTTTTGGCCCAGCTGAAGGCCAATAATGCGGCAGGTCTGTGGACCACATAACCGGAATGGGATTGCATTTCGGACCGCAAACCAGCATCTGGGCTTCCAATTTTCTAATTTTAAAACCCGACCCCCAGCCTAATATAACACCCATTCCCCTTATTTTTAACGACCTTCTGATAAAATAGAGAGAAGTGAGAGTGGGTTCTAGTGAGAGGGAGTCCCATCTTCACCAATTTGATCCTCCATCACTACTCATGCCTGGAATTAATCGAGTAGGCCACCATTTTCTTCACCCCAAGTGGTAAGATTCTACCCCATTAACCTTAATTTTCATGATTCTTGTTAAAATGAAACATAGGTAGGTTAGTTCATGAAGGTGAGGGTTAAAGGCCTTGCACGCATGTAATAAAATTACCCTAATCTAGTAAAGGGAAGTAGGTTAGAGTAATCTGTCACTAAAAAGTGGTTATTTAATCTAAAGGAACACCTAGTGTTTGATGAAATGATCAAGTGAGTTTAAACATGCTCATAATTCCAAATTTTAAATTCAATTGTGCCACATTGTGAATTAGATAGAAGGTGCTAGAAGGTCCGGTGAATTATGGTAGAAATCTAAGGACAAATCCAAATCGAGGTATGTTTGGCTAACTTTAATCTTTGTAGAATCGTCATGCTAGTGTCCGAGCATTTGGTATGAGTCCCTTGCTTGATCATATTTGAATTGATTGTTCTACTGTGTTTAGGCATAAGATTCTGTTCTCTGATTATCTTAGTTCGTTACCATGTTACTCGAAATTGTGAAATATGATTGTTTATGCTTATCCAATCAATCATGTGCAAAATTCATCATATGTTTGAAACTTATCGATATGAAGGATAGTGCTACTAATGAATGAAAAGGGTAACAAACTCAATTGTTAAATATATCCAAGTGCTATGAACTTATACTCTTTTGTTATCCGATTGCTATGAACTTATACTCTTGGTGATAGAAATTCCTGTGATTGAGTTGTTGCTTGTTGTTGTTTATTCAAACTATGTCCGGTGGGATCGGGTTGCGTGCCGCAACAAGAGGAATAAAGATGGTATGTAGAGAAGGAACAAGTATGCAATGTGATTCTACGGTGGGATCGGGTTGCTCGCCGCAACAGGAGAAATAAGGGTGGTTTTTTGAGAAGGAATAAGGGTGAAATATGATTGTACGGTGGGATCGGGTTGCGCGCCGCAACATGAGGGAGGAAATTGGAATAAGAAACTGCGAGACTCTCATTTGTGTTCTCTGTATTTCTATGCAACATTATTTGATTTCTATGACTGTCTTCTACTTGTGTATTGTTTAATTCTACCTAGAGTGAAGTTTGTTCATACATACTAGTACTATTCAATGGTACTAACGTCCCTTTTGCCGGGGGCACTACATCTTTTATATGGATGTAGGTGGTTCCGTAGTAGGTAGCGCCGATCGCCGATAATGGTTCTTTCTCCTCCTCCCTTACAGCAGCTCTGGTGAGCCCCACTTCCTTTTGGGGCCTTTTGTTAATATATATGTTGCTTCCCCTTTTGTACATGTTCAGTTTTGAGGTATAGCCGGGGCCTTGTCGCCGGCATGTCTATGTATATTTCTCCAAACTCGTAGAGGCTCCGTAGACACTATGTGGGTTGTATATTATATTTTGGGTAGTATTGGACTTACTCATAACCGTGATTCCGTACCTTGAACATTGTAACTTGTATGTATGTTTTGGAAGACCTAATGTTGATAACGGTAAAAGAGGAAATGGGCTTAATGTTATGAAATTATGCTTTTGATTTGTATCTGGTTAACTCATGTAATTAATGTATACTATAAACACGGGGGTGAAACGAGTCGGGTAGGAAAGGTTAAAAAGGCTTGCTTGACCGGGTTCACTCGGTTAGGCACCGGTCCCGTCCCTCAGTTTTGGGGCATGACAGGGACGCTGCGTTTCATGCCCGCAGGTCCCGATAGATAGATTGAGAGTTAACCTAGTAGGATATCAGCTCAGCGGAAGGTATTGGTGCACTCTACTTGCTCTGGAGTTCCCTATTTGCTTAGTAAGATTTGGACATGCATTGAATGGTATGGAGGGGCCCTGTCATGACCTTTATGATGTTTATATACTCTTAGAGGCTTGTAGATAGATGTCATGTGAAGGGATACATTATGGCCTTGTCGGCCTCTGTTTTGAGTGTACAAATGATCGTGTCGGCATTCTAGGCTCGTATGTCACATGTATAACTTTCTATATACTGTTGGGTCATCCTATCTTTAGTATGCACTTATATTTTATTCTTATTATCTCATGATGACCCTTTTGGTCCATTTACCCATGATAAGAAATATATGTTATGTTGGTACTCGGTTGAATAAGGTACCTGGTGCCCGTCGCGGCCCATAGGTTGGGTCGTGACACTGATGTTGTGAACTGCTCGACGTAGGAGGGAAAAATCTAACAATGTGCCTCAGATCACCACAAGTACAATAGGACCTCGGCTGCTGTGAATGCTGACCCTGAAACTAGCCATGACGACCTGAGTAACCACCCTGAAAACTCTGGAGCGGAGGTGCATTAATAGGAGCTGATGGTGCACTGTAGGCTAGCTGGTCGGCATAAGGCATATGAGGGCCTGATCTCGTCCAAGTCACACCTTTATTCGGGGTTGTGAAACAGTCGATTGCAATAATAATACCTAACAAGGAGTCGGGATCGAATCCACAGGGAACTGAGATGGGGTTAGTGGTATATATTTGGATCAAGCACGTGAAGAATCTTGATTGCACTTCCACAAATGTTGTTTTGTTTGTACTTCTAAAATTACGCTACGGATTACAATTCTAAGGATATAAAACTAGAGAATGTTGTTTTTGCTGTTGTTTTCAAATAATGTAAAATGCCTATGGTTGTGACTTCCACCTAGGTGTTTTCCTAACATGTTGTAAACTTTAAAGCTTGTTTCATTGGTCAAGGTGTATTATAGCAATAAACACTCAAATACCCACTCAATACCTCTCGGTAAGAGAGTGATTTTGCCCTATTTGGCTTTCTCAAGTCCAAATGGGTATTGAACAATACAACTGATAAAATGCTCAAGTCAGGTTTTACTATTTCTAGGTTCAACCCTTTAATTGGGACTATCAATATCTTAATTTCATCCCAAATTCTTGTTAACCAAGTCTCCTAGACGAAGTCTCTCTTTCTCAAGAAGTGACTAAGTGTGATGACCCGAAAGGTCATCCCGTGTATTTTTATTTAAATCTGTGTTTCGAGGCCGTGAAAGCCTCCTTTTATCTCACCTCGTTATGCGAGAGCAACCCGGGAATATAGCCGGGAAGCCTTTATGTGAAAAAGATTGATGAAATAATGAATTTATAAAGAAAATTATTTTCTGAAAAATATGAAGGCTTGTGAAAATGAAATTTGATGGAAATCCGTGTATTTGAGGCCCGTATTATGGTTACGGAGCCCGGAACAAGTCAAATATGTTAAAATGAATGAATCGTGAAAGTTGGTGAGAAACAGATTTGATTTCTATGGGATTCGAACTGAATGTGGAAAAATGTGAAGTTTGAGAAATGTTGAGAAATTTTATTTAATTTGAGGTTTAATTCGATGTTCATGATAGTGATTCGATGTTTTGATTACTTGAATAAGTCCGTAACATGTTTCCGAGGTTGTGTACACTTTTGGTTTGAGGTTCCGCGGGCTCGGGATAGTTTCGGGTAGGTTCCGGGGTGCATTAGACTTAAAATCACTGAGTGTTGCAGGTTCAGCAGATCTCTGAACCTGGGAGCGGCCACAGTCTCCCTAGAACGGTCCGCGGTGCCTCCTTTGCGGTCGCGGTCGCCTTAGCGCGATCCGCGGTGTAAGACTTCAGAGGACCTGCAGCAGCTTCGCGGTCGCGGTCGCCTTAGCGCGGATCGCGGTGGTTTAACTTCAGAGAAGCTACACGAGGCCTTCGTGGCCACGGTCTCTCGAACGCGGTCCGCGGTGGAGGCCTGGGCGGGGGTACCTATAAATAACGTAATTTTGCAGCTATTTTCTATTTTTAAAAATCCTAAAACACAAGAGGAGATTTTCTAAACACTCTTTCTTCTCCAAAACAATTGTAAGTGATTTCTAACTAGTTTTCTTCAAACATCTTATTACAAGATTACATCTTATAATCTAAGGATTTTCATGGGAAAATGGAAATTTTGGGAAAATTCATAAGAACATTGAAATTGGGAATTTAGATCTCAATTGGGGTCGGATTCTAAAACCAATCATACACCCGGGCTCGGGGGCGAATGGGTAATCAAGTTTTGGTCCGAACTTCGGATTTGGACCAAGCGGGTCCGGTGTCAATTTTTGAATTTTTGGGGAAAAACTCTAGAAAACTCTTTTCCATGCATTAAAATTCATTCAATTGGCATTCAGTGACATAATTAAGTAACTTGTGATTAGATACGAGCGAAATGGTGTTGGAACCAAGGGGTAAGGCAGTGATTGAGGCTTGAATTAAATTCGTGGCATCGAGGTAAGTGTTTGGACTAACTTTAGCTTGAGGGAATAGGACTCCCCCTTGTTTGCTAAGTGGTTTGCATGGGTGTGGTGTATAGGTGTGGTGACGGGTATCTATGCACCACCCCAACTATTGTTAATCATGATCCCCTTTCCCATTCCCTACTTATTTGATCATTGTCCAAATCGTTAGATGGTTATTATTGTTTAAAGGATTATTTGTCCTTGGTAATTGATGTTGGTTATTGTTGTGCCTAATTGGAAGAGTAATGGTTGTTTGGGCCGGTTTCCCTTGTGATATGAATATGACTGAGAGGTCTGATATTGTTTTATGGAATACGTATATCTTTTGATATTTTGGTTGGCTTCCTTGTTGAGAGAATTATAAACGAATTCATGAGAAACATACAGTTTATTAATTATCTACATATATTGTTGAAACACAGATATTGTGAAAGGCTTGNATATATATATATATATATATATATATATATATATATATATATATATATATATATATATATATATATATATATATATATATATATATATATATTTGACTGTGATAAGAAAAGACAGAGGGAATGAATATATATATGACTGTGATAAGGGTGGATAAGGGGAATAAATATATATGACTGTGATAAGAGAGGACATGAGAAATAAATATACAAACGACTGTGATAAGAGAGGACAAGAGAACTAAATATACAAACGATTGTGATAAGGGTGGACAGGAGAAATAAATATACATATGATTGTGATAAGGGTGGACAGGGGAAATATAAATGCATGACTGTGATAGGGGTGGATACTTACATTGTTAATATATGACTGTGATAAGGGAGGATATTTACATTATTATTGTTTTGATTTTGCAAATAATGATGAAATAAAAGTATGAAAAGTTGAAGGTTATGTTACTACTTCTTAAGTATTTCTGTACTATTGTGATGCAAAGTTAAGTTTGGAACTCTAAGGAGATGTTGGAGAATTAGTTATAGCTGAGTATGTTATTTTATTCGTTTGAAACACTTAATTATCAGTTTGCTAGATTTCCTTCTTGCTCATTATTTACTGTTGTTAATATTTATATTGTTGAAGCCCGACCTAGCCTCGTCACTACTTCACCGAGGTTAGGATTGGCACTTACTCAGTACATGGGGTCGGTTGTACTGATGCTACAGTCTGTTCTCTTTTTGCACAGATCCAAGTGTTTTCCAGCAGTAGAGGATTCTAGGCAGACTACCTGATCACGTTTGGAGACACGAGGTACATCTGCCGGCGTTCGTAGATATCCTAGAGTCTTCTCCTACTTTTTGATATACTGTTTTACGTTCACTCAAGCAGTTCGTTATTTCTTTCATATATTATTTGTAGTATTCTTAGTCGTTTGTGGATTTGTGACACCAGACTCCGGGGTAGTTGTAGAGTTTATTTTACAAGTAGTTCGTAATTCATTACATTTAACGGATTATCATTATGTTATTCGGTTTGGAGACCCTTGTGAGTTATGGAAATTTCAACTGTTTGGGGATTTAGGGAAGTTATGACAATGAAATTCGTTTTTAAATTAAGTTACTTATGTTTTGGTACTATAATTACGGAGAGATTGTTAAATGGATTCTAACATTAGCTTGCCTTTCAAGTGTGGTGTTAGGTGCCATCACGATCCCTAAGGTTGGGAATTTGGGTCGTGACAAGTTGGTATCATAGCACTAGGTTTACTTAGGTCTCACAGTCCTCAAACAAGCTTAGTAGAGTATGAAGGATCGGTATGGAGACATATGTACTTATCTCTCAGAAGCTATTGAGTTAGGAAACAACTCCATTTTTATTTCTATTCTATCGTGCGATTCTTTCATCTCAAATACTGATTCGAATTCTTCTATTCTCTCGCAGATGGCGAGAACACGTGCCTCCTCTTCCGCTAACCAAAATTCTGGACTTTCAGCAGCAGCAACTCCTACTAAGGGCAGAGGCCGAGGCAGGGGCAGGACCCATCCCATGGCTCAGGAAGCAGCCACAACTGAGGGACCCCAGATTGAGATTGATGAGGTGGTTCCGGATCAGGTTGTTCTAGCCGGGCCAACTCAGGTTCCCGAGGGGTTTATTGCTACCCCAGTTCTTCAGGATGCTTTGGTCCGTTTACTGGGCCTTATGGAGAGTGTGGCCCAGACTGGTACCTTTCCTACTACAGCAGCTGTATCTCAGGCTGGAGGAGGAGTTCCGACTCCTATTACTCATACCCCAGTTCAGACTACTCCTCAAGTTCAGACTCCAGTGATCAATACCGTTGGGGTAATTCAGTCGGTTACAGTAGTGCCGCCTGCTAATGGGGCATCCATGTCATCAGATGCTTTGTGGAGACTTGACAGGTTCATCAAGCTATTTCCTGTCCATTTCAGTGGTGCTACTTTGGAGGATCCACATGAATATCTGAATAGATGTCATGAAGTGTTGAGTAATATGGATATTTTGGAGACCAGTGGGGTCGACTTTGCAGCCTTTCAGATGACTGGTTCCACTAAGCAATGGTGGAAAGATTATTTGTTGACTAAGCTAGCTGGATCACCTGCTTTGACTTAGGATCAGTTTTCTCATCTCTTCTTGGAGAAGTTCTAACCTGTCACCACTCGGGAGGATAAACATTGTCAGTTTGAGCGAATACAACAGGGTAACATGACTGTGACTCAGTACGAGACTCGTTTTGTGGATCTAGCTAGACATGCTACTCTTATATTGCCCATATAGAGGGAGAGGGTCAGACTGTTTATTGATGGACTTGCTCAGCCCATGAGGTTGCAGATGGCGAAGGAGACAGGGTCCGAGATTTCTCTTCAGGAAGCAGCTAACATAGCTAGGAGGGTTGAGTCAGTTCTTGGAATAGGAGTTCAGGGGTCGGACAAGAGACCTCGTCACTATGGTGTTTTTAGTGGTGCCTCATCTAGAGGCAGGACTTCATTTAGCATAGGTCATTCATCCAGGCCATTCCATTCAACACTACAGGTTTCACATGGTAATTCTGGGGGTTGTGGTTATTATGTACCTCCTTCTACTCGGCCAATCTACAGTGCTCCTTCAGCTCCTATTATAGCACCTCCTCTGCAGAGTATTCATCATGGTCAGCCGGTTTTTTTGGGTCAGCATACTTATCAGGAGGGATGTTTCGAGTGTGGTGAAATTGGGCATGTTCGGAGGACTTGTCTGAAATATGCAGGCAATCAGTTTCGGCACTAGCTGCAGTACCACCTGCCTAGCCCGCAAGGGGTAGGGGTCAGGCAGTCAAGGGTAGAGGCCAGAACGTTAGAGGTGGAGGCCAGCCTGCTAGAGGTGGAGGTCCTCCCAGAGGTATTGTTCAGGGTGGTGGGGCTCATCCCCGACTATATGCTTTTCCAGCTAGGCCCGAGGTGAAATCTTCCGACGCTGTTATTACAGGTATCATCTCAGTTTGTGATAGAGTTGCTTCCATTTTATTTGATCCAGGGTCTACTTATTCGTATGTTTCCTCCTATTTTGCCTCACATTTGAATGTGCCCCGTGATCCCTTGAGTGTCCCTGTGTATGTGTCTACACCGGTGGGGGATGCTATTGTGGTAGATCGAGTATATCGTTCGTGCGTGGTATTCATTAAAGGTCTTGAAACTAGTGTTGATCTTTTACTTCTAGACATGGTTTACTTTAATATCATATTGGGAATGGATTGGTTTTCACCCTATTATGCCATTTTAGACTATCATGCCAAGACCGTTACTTTAGCCTTACCAGGATTGCCTAGATTAGAATGGAAAGGAATTCCTAGTCGTTCTCCTAGCCGAATAATTTCATATTCTAAGGCTTGTCGCATGATGGAGAAAGGGTATTTGGCCTATTTGGCTTATATTCGTGATTCTGATGCTGAGGTTTCTTCTATAGAGTCAATTTCTATCGTGCGTGAATTTCCTGAGGTATTTCCTTTAGATCTGCCGGGTATGCCGCCCGACAGAGATATTGATTTTTGTATTGATGTGGCTCCGGGCACCCAGCGCATTTCCGTTCCTCCATATTGGATGGCCCCACCAGAATTGAAAGAGTTAAAAGAACAGTTGCAAGATTTGTTAGATAAGGGTTTCATAAGACCCAATGTCTCGCCTTGGGGTGCACCAGTTTTATTTGTAAAGAAGAAGGATAGGTCAATGAGAATGTGCATAGACTACAGGAAACTAAATAAAGTTACTATCAAGAATAAATATCCGTTTCCTAGGATTGACGACCTATTTGACCAGCTTCAAGGTGCTAGAGTGTTTTCGAAAATTGATTTGAGGTCAGGCTACCATCATCTGAAGATTAGGGCTTTCAATGTCCCTAAGACAATTTTTCGTATGAGGTATGGGCACTTTGAATTTTTGGTTATGTCCTTTGGGTTGACTAATGCTCCAGCTGCCTTTATGGACTTAATGAATCAGGTTTTCAAGCCACATCTGGTTTCATTTTTAATCATGTTCATTGATGATATTCTTATATATTCCCGCAGTCGGGAAGAGCATGAGCAGCATCTCCGTATAGCACTCCAGACTTTGAGGGATAATCATTTATATGCTAAGTTTTATAAATGTGAGTTCTGGTTAGATTCAGTAACCTTCTTGGGTCACATCGTATCAGCAGAGGGGATTCAAGTTGACCCTAAGAAATTAGAGGCAGTCAAGAACTGTCCTAGACCCACGACAACCACAAATATTAGGAGTTTCTTGGGTTTGGCCGGTTACTACCGTCGTTTTGTGGAGGGATTTTCATCCATAGCAACCCCAATTACTAAATTGACTCAGAAAATGCTCCATTTAAATGGTCAGATGAGTGCGAGGCGAGCTTCCAGAAGCTCAAGACAACATTCTTCAGTAGCGGTGTTGGTGCTACCATCATATTCGGGTTCTTTCACGGTGTATTGTGGTGATTCTTGAGTTGGCCTTGGAGCAGTGTTGATTCAGGACGACAAGGTGATTGCGTATGCGTCTCGTCAGTTGAAAGTGCATGAGAAGAATTACCCTGTTCATGATTTAGATTTGGCAGCTATTGTGCATGCTTTGAAAATTTGGAGGCATTATTTTTATGGTGTGCCGTGTGAGATTTTTACTGACCATCGCAACCTCCAATACTTATTCAAGAAGAAAGATCTAAATTTGAGACAACGGAGGTTGTTAGAGTTGTTAAAAGATTATGATGTTACTATATTGTATCACCCGGGAAAGGCCGATGTGGTGGCCGATGCATTGAGTAGGAGGGCAGTGAGTATGGGCAGTCTTGCGTATATTCCGGTCGGCGAGAGACCGATGGCTTCAGACATTCAGACTTTGGCTAATCAGTTCATGAGGTTAGACATTTCTCCCAGCAGTGTTCTAGCTGGTACTGTCGCTCGGTCTTCACTAATTGATCGTATCTGAGAGCGGCAGGATGATGACCGGCATTTGGTGGTCCTTAGAGACAAGGTTCGGCACGTTGATGCCAAGTAGGTTACGATTGGAGATGATGGAATTTTGAGGATGCATGGTAGGCTTTGTGTGCCTAATGTTGATGGTCTCTGTGAGCTGATCCTTGAGGAGGCTCACAGTTCCAAGTATTCTATCCACCCAGGTGCAACGAAAATGTACCAAGACTTGAAACATCATTATTGGTGGAGGAGAATGAAAAAGGACATTGTGGCTTATGTAGCTCGTTGTTTAAATTGTCAGCAAGTAGAATATGAACATCAAAGATCTGGTGGTTTGCTTCAACAGATAAAGATTCCTGAGTGGAAGTGGGAGCGTATCACTATGGACTTCGTTGTTGGGCTCCCACAGACTTAGAGGAAGTTCGATTCGATTTGGGTTATTGTAGATAGACTGACTAAGTCATCACACTTCATCCCAGTGGCTAGTAATTATACTTCAGAGCGGTTAGCTGAGTTGTATATTCGGGAGATAACCCGGTTGCACGGTGTGCCGGTGTCCATTATATCAGATCGAGGTCCTTAGTTCACCTCACATTTCTGGAGAACATTGCATAGTGAGTTGGGTATCCAGATAAATCTCAGCACAACATTTCACCCTCAGACTGACGGGCAGTCTGAGCGTACCATTCAGATATTGAAGGACATGCTCCGCGCTTGCGTTATTGATTTTGGAGGTGCATGGGATCAATTCTTACCGTTAGCGGAATTCTTATAATAATAGTTATCAGTCGAGCATTCAGATGGCTCCTTATGAAGCATTATATGGTAGGCAGTGCAGATCGCCAGTTGGATGGTTTGAGCCAAGAGAGGCTCGATTGTTGGGTACATATTTAGTTCAGGAGGCCTTAGATAAGGTCAAGATTATTCAGGAGAGACTTCGTGCGGCCCCAGTCTAGGAAAAAGAGTTATGCCGATCGTAAGGTTCATGATGAAGCATTCATGATTGGAGATAGAGTATTGCTTCGTGTGTCGCTCATGAAGGGTGTTATGAGGTTTGGGAAGAAGGGTAAGATGATCCCTAGGTATGTTGGGCCGTTTGAGATTCTTGATAAGGTGGGGGAGGTAACTTTCAAGCTTGCATTACCTCCAGGGTTATCCTCAGTTCATTCGGTATTTCATGTGTCAATGCTCCGAAAATATCATGGTCACCCGTCCCACGTGTTAGATTTCAGCTCTAACCAGTTGGACAATGACTTGTCTTATGAGGAGGAGCCGGTAGCTATTTGGACCGGCAGGTCCGCCAATTGAGATCTAAGAGTTTTCCTTCAGTTCGTGTTCGGTGGAAGGGTCAGCCTGTTGAGGCAGCCACTTGGGAATCCGAGTCCGATATGCGGAATCGATATCCCCATCTTTTCCCCGATTCAGGTATATCTCTATGTCCATTCGAGGCGAACGTTTGTTTTAGAGGTGGAGATTGTGATGACCCGAAAGGTCATCCCGTGTAATTTTATTTAAGTCTTTGTTATGAGGTCGTGAAAGTCTCCTTTTATCTCACCTCGTTATGCGAGCACAACCCGGGCGCGTAGCCGGGAAGCCTTTATGTGAAAAAAGATTGATGAAATAATGAATTTATAAAGAAAATTATTTTCTAAAAAATATGAAGGCTTGTGAAAATGAAATTTGATGGAAATCCGTGTATTTGAGGAACGTATTATGGTTACGGAGCCCAGAACAAGTCCAATATGTTAAAAATGAATGAATCATGAAAGTTGGTGAGAAACAGATTTGATTTCGATGGGATTCGAACTGAAAGTGGAAAAATGTGAAGTTTGAGAAATGTTGAGAAATTTTATGTAATTTGGGGTTTAATTTGATGTTCATGACAGTGATTCGATGTTTTGATTACTTGAATAAGTACGTAACAAGTTTCCGAGGTTGTGTGCACTTTTGGTTTGAGGTTTCGAGGGCTCAGGATAGTTACGGGTAGGTTCCGAGGGCTCGAGATAGTTTCGGGTAGGTTCCGGGGCGCATTAGACTTAAAGTCACTGAGTGTTGCAGGTTCAGCAGCAGGTCTTTGAACCTGGGAGCGTGGCCGCGGTCGCCCTAGTGCGGTCCGTGGTGCCTCCTTCGCGGTCGCCTTAGCGCGATCCACGGTGTAAGACTTCAGAGGACCTGCAGCAGCTTCGCGGTCGCGATCGCCTTAGCGCGGACCGCGGTGGTTGAAATTTAGAGAAGCTGCACGAGGCCTTCGGGGCCGAGGTTGCTCTAACGCGGTCCGCGGTGGAGGTCTGGGAGGGGGTACCTATAAATAACATAATTTTTCAGCTATTTTCTATTTTTCAAAACCCTAAAACACAAGAGGCGATTTTCTAAACACTCCTTCTTCTCCAAAAAAATTGTAATTGATTTCTAACTAGTTTTCTTCATTCCCTAACATCTTATTACAATATTTCATCTTATAATCTATGGATTTTCATGGGAAAATTGGGAATTTTGGGAAAAAGCCTAAGAACATTGAAATTTGGGAATTTAGACCTCAATTGGGGTCGGATTCCAAAACCAATCATACACCCGGGCTCGGGGGTGAATGGATAATCGGGTTTTGGTCCGAACTTCGAATTTGGACCAAGCGGGCCCGGTGTCAATTTTTGAATTTTTGGGGAAAAACTCTAGAAAACTCTTTTCCATGCATTAGAATTCATTCAATTGGCATTCATTGACATAATTAAGTAACTTGTGATTAGATACGAGCGAATTGGTGTTGGAACCAAGGGGTAAGGCAGTGATTAAGGCTTGAATTAAATTCGGGCATCGAGATAAGTGTTTGGCCTAACTTTAGCTTGAGGGAATAGGACTCCCTCTTGTTTGCTAAGTGGTTTGCATGGGTGTGATGTATAGGTGTGGTGACGAGTATCTACGCACCACCCAAACTATTGTTAAGCATGATCTCCTTTCCCATTCCCTACTTATTTGATCATTGTCCAAATCGTTAGATGGTTACTATTGTTTAAAGGATTATTTGGCCTTGGTAATTGCTGTTGGTTATTGTTGTGCCTAATTGGAAGTGTAATGGTTGTTTGGGCCGGTTGACCTTGTGATATGAATATGACTGAGAGGTCTGATATTGTTTTATGGAATACGTATATCTTTTGATATTTTGGTTGGCTTCCTAGTTGAGAGAATTATAAACGAATTCATGAGAAACGTACAGTTTATTAATTATCTACATATATTGTTGAAACACAGATATTGCGAAAGGCTTGGCCTAAATTGTGAACGTTTGAAATAAAGGCATATATATATATATATATATTTATATATATATATTTGACTGTGATAAGGGAAGACAGGGGGAATGAATATATATATGACTGTGATAAGGGTGGATAGGGGAATAAATATATATGACTGTGATAAGAGAGGACATGAGAAATAAATATACAAACGACTGCGATAAGGGAGGACAGGAGAAATAAATATACAAACGACTGTGATAAGGGTGGACAGGAGAAATAAATATACATATAACTGTGATAAAGGTGGACAGGGGAATTATAAATGCATGACTGTGATAGGGGTGGATACTTACATTGATAGTATATGACTGTGATAAGGGAGGATATTTACATTATTATTGTTTTGATTTTGAAAAGAAAGATGAAATAAAAGTATGAAAAGTTGAAATGGTTATGTTACTACTCCTTAAATATTTCTATACTATTGTAATGCAAAGTTAAGTTTGGAACTCTGAGGAGATGTTGGAGAATTGGTTGTAGCTGAGTATTTTATTTTATTCGTTTGAAACACTTAATTGTCAGTTTGCTAGATTTCCTTCTTGCTCATTATTTACTGTTGTTAATATTTATATTGTTGAAGCCCGACCTAGCCTCGTCACTACTTCACCGAGGTTAGGATCAACACTTACTCAGTAAATGAGGTCGGTTGTACTGATGCTACACTCTGTTCTCTTTTTGCACAGATCCAAGTGTATTCCAGCAGTGGAGGATTCTAGGCAGACCACCTGATAACGTTTGGAGACACGAGGTACATCTGCCGGCGTTCACAGATATCCGAGAGTCTTCTCCTACTTTTTGATATACTGTTTTACATTCACTCAAACAGTTCACTATTTCTTTCAGACATTATTTGTAGTATTCTTAGTCGTTTGTGGATTTGTGACACCAGACCCTAGGGTAGTCGTAGAGTTTATTTTATAAGTATTTCATAATTCATTACATTTAAAGGATTATCATTATGTTATTCGGTTTGGAGACCGTTGTGAGTTATGGAAATTTCAACTGTTTGGGGATTTAGGGAAGTTATGACAATGAAATTCGTTTTTAAGTTAAGTTACTTATGTTTTGGTACTATAATTACAGAGAGATTGTTAAATGGATTCTAACATTGGCTTGCCTAGAAGGTATGGTGTTAGGCGCCATCACAATCCCTAAGGTTGGGAATTTGGGTCGTGACACTAAGTCAAATAGGCATGGACTAATACTTGCAACCATTACTTCCATAATTATAAGCAATAACAAGGCTAAATAATAAACACCCAACCATAAACAAGTCATAAATCAAACACCCATTAGGTTCACACACTAGGGTTGGGTCAACTCTCTAGCTAAAAATCTCGCTACTCATATTGGGTATTGAAGAAATAAAGAAGAAAAGATGGCAAAACTCATATTGCAAGATTAATAGTGAAAATCCAATGTTAAATCACCAATATAAGATAAAGTTGCCTAATATGGTAAAAAACGGCTACAGACTTTTCAGTATTGAAAACTTGACCTAATTTCGTGAAAGAAGTCTATTTATACACAACTGAAATTTTTGGACAAAATTGCCCTTCCAAAGGTTTAGCGGCCGCACAATTTTGTGTGCGGTCCGCACTTCTCTTCAACTCTTGACAGGAGTTGATTCTGCAGACGCACAATTCTGGATTGCGGCCGCATCTCTTGAGTTCTGCGGTCCGCACAATACTGGATGCGGCCGCACTGGGCTCTTCTGTAGACTGCACATTTCCTGAGTGCGGTCGCATAGTTGATTTATGCGGCCGCACAATTATAGTGCGGTACACATTTATTTTTGAGCTTGAAATTTATCTCTCTAAACTTTGGCTTCTGCGGTCGTACAATTATTGTGCGGTCCGCACTTTGCACTGGAGCTATGCTAATTTTCCTTCACATTCTACGGCCGCAGATAGGTCCGCACTTGAGTTTTTGTGCTTGATTTTTGTCCTTTTTCAAAATCACTCCTTCTTGAGTTGGATTTAATCATAATGGCTCACTTTCCAATAGTCCTACAAGTAAGCACATTTCATCAGTTTTCAGGAATACAATTAAACACTTTTTGACTAAAACGAAAGTTAAAAAACGCTAATAAGTAGTCAAAATCCCCACTTATCGACTCCCCCAAACTTAAGGTTTTCCTTGTCCTCAAGCAAATAATGTAATTCCCACCTCCGCAAGATAAGGGCTATTCCAACTAATCTAAGGTGAATCAAACACACATCAATTGGGACCAACAATCACCCACAACACTTATGATTTATCAACAAGGCAATGATTTAAAGTTTTAAGCACCAATAGCTCTATTGTGACACTTGAGCATCAAGAGTTGACTTTTACTCATCAAAGAAGTTTGCTCTTTCATTTAGGTCGTTGTGGATCCCAAACTCCTCCTCTGCTCTCCGTTAGCATATGCCACTCAAGAATGTATCACTCAATTCAAGGATTGGTGAAAAGTTCGCTCATTTCTCTCAAAAGAATGTCACAAGTATAGCTCTAGGTACCGTATGATTGCCCCTCATGTAAATCACCACTAATGTAAGTTCACTCGGTTTGAAAGGGGTTTTTCGGGATGTAATGAAGGCTTTTGGAATAAGGTAGGAAATGTTGGAATAGAACGGGTTCATCTTTCCTTAAGCACTCCATTTTCTCTTTTCGGCTCATGATTTGCCGACTCTTTGAGGCATTTTATTTTTCCTTAGGGGAACTAGAGAGACTTGACATCACTCTTTCTTGGTCATGATATTCATTTTCTCCTTGTTTTCTCCATGTTTTGCATTTTTGCTTTTCTTTGAATCCCTTCAACTCTTAAATTTATTCACTTTCTTTTTGCATTTTTCTTTTGTTCTTTTTTTTTTCTTTAACTTTCCTTTTCTTCATTTCTTTTCTCTTTTTTTGTACCTGGATACCACTTTCAAACTCCTCGTCTCTCCCCCAAACTTATGTTTTAGCCAATTGTTTCTCATGAGTGTTAAGGAAAGCTCGGGTGCCAAGAGAGGGTCACTACAAAACGGGTAAAGGCTTGTAACATGGTTATCAAATAAGAAAAGTTTTAGGCTCAAAAGGCTTGATTAGGGATAACATCATTGGTGGACCATGAAAAATTTCAAAACAGGTCAAGGAGAACCTACATTCACTTCTCAAGCCAAGTAAAACTTAGAATTTCACCTAGAAGCACATTCGGGGCAAGTTCTAGACCATTCGTACGGGTACTTGGACTTGCAACAAAATATCTCACCAATCACATAGCTAGATTATTAAAGAGGGTATAGTCGAGGGCCCACAACAACCATATTCAAGATTCAAAATCACTAATGGTTCAACTAAACCACTTGATGATTGCCTAAGTCAACACAAGAATCAAAAGGTCATTAACTAGAGCTATTTCTTTCCAAGAACTTGTTTTCAATCATAAGCATGTAATTATGTGTATTGGTACCAAGTAAAGCATGCTCGACTCTTATTCATTATTACTGATGTTCTTACCTTAACATAAAAAATGGACTCAATCCCTTAAGAAAGTTGTCACGCCATCCATCATTGGGAAGAGTCATCCGGTTCACACAAAACCACCTTTGGAAAGAACCATGACATTAATAAAACCAAAGACTTATTGATAACTTTAACATAAAAAGAAACTACTAAATCAAAAGAAGCTATGAAAGTAAATAAGAAGCTATTAGGCAAAACATTGATTACTAAGAAAACAAAATAAAGAAGCTATGAAGTAAACTACTGAAAGCATAAATGAATATACAAAGGGGAAATAGAATATATACATCAATAGAGAGAGAAGAATATGTAAAAAAAAATAAAAAGAAGAAAATATTATTAGTTATTATAGGCCAATGTCAAATGTCAAATCAAAATAGACCCCTCCCCCCCCGAAGAAAAATAAGCATTGCCTCCAATGCTTAACAAAATCAAAACAAGGAAGGGAAAGAGTAGAGAGGACTCCCTATGTGGTCTCAGTGTCCATAGCTGCATCACCTCCCTCAGGATCCTCCAACTGGATCTCATCATCCTCTGCTCGGGGAGTAGCACCGCCTCAGCCGTAGCACCGTCTGGGCAGCGAGGTCTGGCTCCTCAGACTAGCCAGCTGGTGCTGCTGGTACTAATGGATCTATCTCCATCAGTAAGCCAAATGGAATATCACCAACTGTTGGTTCTTGGTCACCTCTCGTCTCAACTTGTCAACTGATTTCCTTAAAGCTTGGGATTTCCTCATCTTCTTCACTTGCTTCCCAAGCTCCTCAATTTCTCCCCCATGTGCCACTAAGGTGTCCATGACGGTCTTTTGATTCTCCAATATGTTCTTCAAGGTTTCCTCCATTGACAAAGGAATCTAGGGTGCTTGAGTAGAAGCCTGTGCTGTAACAACACTAGATAGGTCGACAACTTTGCAGTAACTGTCTGCATCCAGTTGTTGAGACTCACCAGGGTCTGGGAGACTCGCAACGCAGAGAGTGGATAAGTAGAGGAGGAAGGCATTGATACTAATGGCCCTGAAGATGGAGGTGGAGTCATGACAGTTTTCTCGGTGGAAGGCCCGACTGTTGTGGAAGGCATGGATGTTGTACAAGTCATAGCAGCTGAATCTGCAACTACCACCGATGGCTCATCAGACTGGCCTACGGTAGTAGTTGACTTACCCTTTTTCTTCGAGTTCCTTAGTCATTCAGAGAGTACTAGGAGCCGAGTACCCAATCAATGAGGAAGCGCGGTCCGCACAATTTTGAGTGCGACTGCAGATGAGCTTGTGCGGGCCGCACAATTTTGGAAGTGTGGCCGCAGTAGATGATCTACGGTCTCGCACAATTTTAAGTGCGATCGCACAATCTGGAGTGCGCCCACACAATTCAATCTAAAAAATGTCAACTCTCTGAAGTCAAAAAATCGACCGATCTGCGGCCGCACACACTTTTTTGCTCAGTTCAATTTCTGCGGACCACGCAATTTTGAGTGCGTTCCGCACAATCACAACACGAAATTTTACCCTAGAATAATGATCAGCAGACCGCAGAATTTCTTGTCCGAACGCACAATTCAAAAACACACGACATTTAGCTTTGGGTTTTTCAATTTGGTACAATTTAAACATGGTATTGGCAATTTAGACATGATACAAAGTTTACCCTTCCCCCAATTAGCAAGTAAGAAGTTACCCACACAATTTTAATCTCATATGATGATTAATTTGGCATTTAGGCCTAAAAATAACTAAACTAATTATGAACAAAATTTAAAAAAATTGAAAAATCTAAAGATGATTGAACATACCAGTAATGTAGTGATGTAGGGAACAATCAAAGATGATGAAATGAGAGGGATATTCTTGAATCAAATGAGTGCACTGTGCTTGCTTTGTCAAATATTCAGTGTGAAAACTTTGAAGAGTGGTGAGGGGTCAACTATTTATAACTGACCGATTTAGGACAAGGATTCAATAATGAGTGCGTCCTCCGCACTCCTTACCTGTTACCAGTTTTGATCTGCGGTCCGCACGTTTTTTAGTGTGACCGCAGATTCTTGTGCGGACCGCACATTTCCTTGTGTGGCCACAAATCAGACTTTTCTCTGACATGTAAAACTTTAAAGAGTTTGCAATTTCTGGTCTCCAGTTATGCAGGCGCAACAAGAATTGAGCGTCCACAACAGGAATTGTGCGGCCACAACAAGAATTGTGTGACCGCAGACCCCTTTCTGCTGTGGCCTTCAAAATTGTGCGGTCCGCACAATAAATGCATGGTTTGCAGTTTTTCACACTTATCCATTTTTCTGAGCACAACTCCTGTAAAGCACACTCATTCCTACAACACACTTCAAAACCAGTTAGAACAAAACAAGACCTATCTAAAGAAGAAGAAAAAGAAAAAGAATATGAGTTGCCTCCAAAGAAGCGTCTGATTTAACGTCGCGGCACGACACAATTAGCATCAATCACTTGAAATTAATCACTACCACGACGTGACCATCACCAACTTTTCCGAGATAATGCTTCACCCGGTGACCATTGACTCTAAACAATTCATCATTTTTATTCTTCAAGTTCAATGCACCAAAGGGTGTCACACTCACAACCTCAAACGGCCACTCCATTTAGACTTCAACTTTCCCGGAAACATTCGTAATTTAGAATTGAACAATAACACAAGATCACCTTCTTTAAAATCCTTGTTCCGAATGTACTTTTCATGGAGGTACTTCATCTCCTCCTTGTATAAGGAAGAACTTGTATATGCATGGTACCATAATCAATCAAGCTGATTGAATTGGGCCACCCTTAAGTTGGCAGAGACATCCCACTGAAGATTTAGCTTCATCAAAACCCACATGGAGTTGTGCTCAAGTTTCACCAGAAGGTGACAAGCTTTCCCGAACACCAACCGGTATGGAGACATCCCAATCGGTGTTTTGTAAGCCGTCCTATAAGCCCATAAAGTATCATCAAGTTTCTTCGACCAATCCGTTCGGTTGGCATTCACTTTTTTGACAAAATACTCTTGATCTCTCAGTTGGAGACTTCAACTTGTCCGCTTGCTTGAGGGTGATAGGGGGTCATGAATTTTTGAGTGACACCATACTTGGTGAGTAAGGTGTCGAAAATCTTTATTGCAAAAATGCGATCCCCCATCACTTATGATGGCCCTTGGAGTACCAATTCTTGTAAAGATGTTCTTTTTCAAAAATTCCACCACACTTCTAGCTTCGTTGTTGGGTAGAGCAACGACCTCAACCCTTTTTGACACATAGTCCACAACTACCAAAATGCAGGTGTTCCCACAAGAGCTTACAAACGGTCCCATGAAATCAGTTAACACACATAAAAAATATCAATTTCCAAGATGGTGGTGAGGGGCATCTCATTTTTCTTTGAAATCCCACCGGCCCTTTGACATTCATCACAACGTTTGACTAGGTCACTTGCGTCCTTGTAGAGAATAGGACAATAGAATCCACAACTCAACACTTTGGACGTCGTTCTTACTCCACCATGGTGACCACCATATGGTGAAGAGTGGCAAACCCCAAGAATTTCAAATTGTTCCTCCTCCGGCACACATATTCTAATCACACCATCGGTACAAATCCGGAAGAGGTACAATTCATCCCAATGTAGTCAAGGCAATCCCGTTTGAGCTGCTTCCTTTGGTTTGAAGAGAACTCATTTGGTACAATACCACTCGTAAGATATTTTGCTAAGTCAAGGAACCACAACATCTCGATCATTGAAATGGATAGAAGTTGCTCGTCAGGTAAGGAGTCATTGATTTCAAGGCCGTCATGTGGCATCCCCTCCTCTTCTAAGCAAGACAAGTGGTCGGCCACTTGGTTTTCACTGCCTTTACGGTCTTGGGTGTCTAGATCAAACTCTTGAAATATAAGTACCCATCTCATTAACTGCGCCTTTTGAATCTTTCTTGCTCATTAGGTCCCTAAGTGCCACTCGATCCGTGTGGACAATCACCTTTTTACCCATCAAGTACGGGCGGAACTTCTCCATAGCAAAAAATAATAGCAAGGAGCTCATTCTCGGTCACCGTGTAATTTACATTTCTCCCAATTGAGCACCAGGTTAGTTTCTTCACATCTTGCCAATACCTTATCCAAATTTTATAAATAATCATCAAAATAATTTTCGACCACTGAAAGTCATCCATAAAGACTTCAAGGAGATCCTCCACCATGTCCCTGAAGATAGCCATCATACACCATTGAAAAGTCGTCGGTGCATTGCATAAATCAAATGGCATCCGCGAGAATGCGAAAATGCCATAAGGACATGTGAAAGTAGACTTCTCTTGATCTTCTGGAGCAATAAGAATTTGATTGTAGCCGGAATACCCATCAAAGAAATAATAGAAAGCATGGCCGACCAACCTATCAAGAATTTGATCAAGGAAGGGAAGTGGGAAATGATCTTTCCTTGTGACTTTGTTTAGCTTGAGATAGTCGATACACACTCTCAATGTCACGACCCCAGTGCGCCCTCCGTGAATATGTCGTGATGGAACCTAGTCCCTATAACTAGGTAAGCCTAACAATGCGGAAAAACAACATAACTTGCGGAATAATTAATTAAAACTGAACAACTAAAGAAAGATTGTATATAAATGCCGCTTGGCATATACAACCCAATAATGCAGAAGTCTACAATGTCACCTCAAAACCCGAAAACTCATGGGAAACACAGGCTAACAGAAATGTAATACACTGCTCTAACTCCAGAATGTCTAAACAACTGTAAGGAAGGAAAAACTTTCCACTAAAGCTAGAATAAGATAGAGACTCCTGGTCTGCACGCGGCAGATGTACCTCGAAGTCTCTGCTAGATCTCTCAACCTCGGGGATAGTGCGTCTGGGAGGAGGTACCTGGATCTGCACATGAAAAAAATGCACAGAAGGGGCATGAGTACACCATATTGGTACTTAATAAGTGCCAAGCCTAACCTCGGTCGGGTAGTGACGAGGAAGGTCAGGGCCCTACTGAGGTTAAACAATATAATAGAAATTTACAGTATGAAAACAGGCAGTAATAATGAGTACAACAGTGAAATAAGACACGTTAAACAAGGAAATAACAAAAACACAAGGAACGAAGTAAAGAAAAATATGTACAGCTTAATAACAATGGTAACAATGAGGATCTCCCAGGATACTATGCTGTAGTCCTTTTTTCAACTGTCCAGTGGATCTCCCGGGATACCGTCCCGTAGTCCATCATATGTGTGTATCTGAAGGATCTCCCGGGATACTGTCCCGTTCCATCATATGTGTATATCCGACGGATCTACCGGGATACCATCCCGTAGTCCAGCTATCAATGTGCAGGGGGATCTATCGGGAATCAAACCCGCAGTCCCAAAGTAAATATGCAGGGGGGATCTATCTGGAATCTAACCCGCAGTCCCAAAGTAAACAAACAGAGGAGGGAACTACTGGAATCCCACATCCGCAGTCCCAATGTAAATAAAAAGGGGGGAGCTACCGGAATCCCACATCCGTAGTCCCAATGTAAATACGCAGCCACAACAAGAAAATATTCAGAAATAGAGTGCAAAAATACAAGGGAACAAGTAATTCTAGCCTAACATGCTTCACGTAGTACAATCAAAGAAACTTAAGCAAATAGGAAATTTAGGTCAACTAGGCATGCTTTTCTAAGCTAACATAGACTATAATTACAAGTAGAATAAAGTAGGTAAGAAAGAAACTCAGTCTAAATATTTAAAGTGAAATCGGATTCCCAACAATTAGCACAAGTACGCGCTCGTCACCTCACGTACAAGGCATTCAATTACTAAATATCACATCCTAAGCGGAAAGGTCTCCCACACAAGGTTAGACAAGCCACTTACCTCGAACCGGCTCAAAATCAACTCGAAACCACACGTTTTCCACGAGTATCCGACTCCAAATGACCCAAATCTATACAATTCAATTACATATCGTAAATAACATCTCAAGCAACTGATTCTACTATTTAATCAAATTTAAGGCGCGAAATTAGGTAAAATGACCAAAACGCCCCTCAGGCCAACATCTCGGAATCGGATAAATTTTACACTTTCAGAACCCTTGTACTCTCACGAGTCTAACCATATAAAAATCTCTCAAATTGGAGGTCAATCACCCACTCAAACCCCATAGTTAGGTCTATGAAGGTTTACCCATTTTCCATTCAAAAATCCGAAATTAGAAGAGGAATTCGTGATTAGATTAGGGGGTTATAAGAAAAAAGGAGTTTAGAATCATTACCCAATCTTTCCCTTTGAAGAACCCTCGAAATCTCTCTCAAATTCGAGCTCTCAAGTTAGTTTTGGTAAAAATGGCTAACCCTAGAATCATCAAAACACGCTTTCGATAAAAAACCTAACCAAAACACGTCCAAATGACCTGAAGTTTTGTACACACATCCCAAATGACATGACGGAACTACTGCAACTTACAGAATTCCATTACGACCCTCAGATCAAAATCTCACTATCGGACCAGAACTTCAAAAATTCAAACTTCAGCATTTCAAGCCTAAATGAGCTACGGATTTCCAAAAGGCATTCCGAACACGCTCCCAACCCCGAAATCACCTAACAGAGCTAACAGAACCATCAGATTTCCATTCCAAGGCCGTCTTCACACTTTTCCGACTACGGGCAACTTTCCAACACTTAAGCTCTCATTTAGGGACTAAGTGTCCCAAAACTCTTCGAAACTCAAAACCGAATGTCCCGGCAATTCAATTTAGCAGAAATAGACTTGGGGAAAACAGTTAATAGGGGATCGGGGTGTTGATTCTGAAGACGACCGGCCGGGTCGTCACATTCTCCTACACTTAAACATTCATTCATCCTCGAACGAGCATAAAGACATACTTGAAGTAGTGAAAAGATGGGGGTAACTGCTGCGCCTCTCCTGCTAGGTCTCCCAGGTCGCCTCCTCGGCCGGCTGACCCCGCCACTGAACCTTTACTGAAGCAATGTTCTTTGATCTCAACTTTCTAACCTGTCTGTCCAATATAGCCACTGGCTCCTCAGCATAGGATAGATCCTTTTCCAACTGGACTGAACTGAAATCCAGCACGTGCGACGGGTCACCGTGATACCTCCCGAGCATCGAAACATGAAATACCAAATGAACTCCTGCCAAGCTGGGAGGTAAGGAAAGCTCATAAGAAACCTCCCCAACACGCCTCAATATCTCAAAAGGTCCAACAAACCTCGGACTCAACTTCCCTTCCCAAATCTCATAACGCCCTTCATGGGCGAAACCCGAAGCAGAACCCGCTCTCCGACCTATATGAAACATTACGAACCTTCCGGTCCGCGTAACTCTTCTGTCTGGACTGGGCTGTACGGATTCTATCGTTAATCACCTTGACCTTATCCAATGCATCTTGAACCAACTCTGTGCCCAATAGCCTGGCCTCACCCGGCTCAAACCAACCCACCGGAGATATGCACCTCCTACCATATAAAGCCTCATACGGTGCCATCTGAATGCTGGACTGATAACTGTTGTTGTAAGCAAACTCCGCCAATGGAAAGAAATGATCCCAAGACCCTCCAAACTCAATCACACATGCACGGAGCATATCCTCAAGAATCTGAATAGTGTGCTCAGACTTTCCGTCCGTCTGGGGGTGAAATGTTGTGCTCAACTCCACCCGAGTACCCAACTCCTGCTGAAAGGCCCTCCAGAACCGTGATGTAAACTGAGTACCTCTGTCTGAAATAATAGATACTGGAACACCGTGGAGGCGTACAATCTCTCTGATATAAATCTCAGCCAACCTCTCCGATGAATATGTAGTTAGTACCGGAATGAAATGGGCCGATTTGGTCAGCCGATCCACAATCAGACAGGAGCACCCCAAGGTGAAACACTAGGTCGAATAAAACCCTTATCAAGCAATTCCTGTAACTGATCCTTCAACTCCTTCAAATCAGGAGGAGCCATACAGTACGGAGGAATGGAAATGGGCTGAGTGACCGACAACAAATCAATTCCAAAATCAATGTCTCTATCGGGCGGCATGCCCGGAAGATCAGCTGGAAACACATCGGGATAATCCCATACCACTGAAACTGAATCAACAGAAGGGGTATCAACACTGACATCTCTAACATAAGCTAAATACGCGGCACACCCCTTCTCAACCATACGCTGAGCTTTAAGGAAAGAGATAACTCTACTGGGAGTGTGATCTAAGGTACCACTCCACTCAACGCGCGGAATACCTGGCATAGCTAGCGTCACAGTCTTGGCGTGACAATCAATAATAGAATAATGGGGAGAAAACCAGTCCATGCCCAAGATAATATCAAAATCCACCATATCGAGTAACAATAAATCTGCACTGGTCTCAAAACCACGAATAGTAACCAAAAATGACCGATAAATGCAGTCCACGACAAGAGAATCTCCCACAGGAGTAGAAACATAAACAGGAGAACTCAAAGAATCTCGAGCTATACCCAAATGCGGAGCAAAATAAAAAGTCACATAAGAATACGTGGAGCCTGGATTGAATAGAACCGATGCATCCATGTGACAAACCAGTATAATACCTGTAATGATAGAATCGGAGGCAACAAACTCGGTACGAGCAGGAATATCATAATATCTAGCCTGGCCTCCCCCTCGAGAGAGACCTCTACCTACCCAACCTCTGCCCCTAGCTGGCTGGGTTGATGGGGTAGTATCTGGAGCTATGACCATGGCCTGAGAACTCTGCTGAGCACGCTGTGGCTAAAAAGCCTGTGAAGATGCATCCCTACCAAGTCTGGGTAGTCCCTAACCATATGGCATGTATCTCCACACTCGAAACAAGCTCTGGGAGGACGTGGTGGATGTGATTGGATAGGGCCAGGTCTGCTAGACTGACCTCTGAAAGCACCCCGCGCAGGAGGCGCGCTAGAAACTAGAAGTGCATAGTAAGGCTTCTGAGGCCTGGGTGGAACTGGGGTACCGCTGGCTGCTGGAAGAGCTGAATGAATGGGGCGACCCATATAACCCCTACTATGTTGACCTGCTGCTGGGGTACGGGCACCAGAGTAGTGGCCCGACTCTCGAGACCTCTTGGCCTCTCTCTTCTCTCGCTCCCTTGCGAGCATACCCTCGATCCTCCTAGCAATGCTCACTACCTGCTGATAAGGAATGTCCATCTCCAACTCTCGAGACATGCTAGATCTGATGGGTGGGATAAGACCGTCAATGAACTGGCGAACCCTCTCGCGGACAATAGCAAATAAAGCCGGTGCATGCCTAGCCAATCTGGTGTAATGGATAGCATACTCTGAAACTGTCATAGCACCCTGGCATAAATTCTCAAACTCTGCGCGCCATGCTTCCCTGAGGCTCTAACGAACAAACTCCCTCAGGAACATATCTGAGAACTGGGTCCAGGCCAGTGAAGCAGCCTCATTTGGACTGTTTAACTCATATGTGCGCCACCAATCATAGGCGGCTCCGCGAAGTTGGAAGGTAGTAAAGGAAACCCCACTAGATCCGGCTATGCCCATAGTGCGAAGAATACGGTGGCACTCCTCTAGAAACTCCAAGGCATCGTCTGATCCTAGTCCACTGAATACCGGAGGATCATACTTCTTGAACCTCTCAAGTCTCCGCTGCTCGTCCTCTGAAGCAGCTGACCCATCCTTGGGTTGAACTGGCACTACAGGCGGTACAGGAATGATCTCTGGGACCTGATCCACATGCACTCGCTGCTCAGGATTGCGGGCGGCGGGAGTCCATGCTTCTCCCCCGGCCTGGGATGTCGCTGCAGCAAGGGGAAGCAACCCTACCTGAGCCAGAGTGGTGTACATAGACATGAACTGAGCTAACGTCTACTGAAGGGCTGGAGTAGTAGTGGGAGTAAGCGTGTCAGGTGCCTGGACTTCGGCTAGATCTGCTGGTGGTACCTCGTCGGAAGCTCGCGCATGTGCTCTCGCTGAACCACGTGCGCGTCCTCGGACTCTACCTCGGCTCTGGCCTCTGATGGCTGCAGTAGGGGGCGCGGGTGCCTGATCGTCCCGAGTAGCACGTGTCCTCACCATCTGTGATAGAATAGAAGACAGAGGTTTATAATTGATGTCAAAAATATTGCACGACAAGGAAATCAATGAAGTAAAGATTTTTCCTAAACAGTTACATAGCCTCTCATAGATAAGTACAGACGTCTCCGTACGGATCAGGGAGACTCTAATAAACCGGCCTGTGTTCCGTGACTCCTATGAACCTAGAGCTCTAATACCAACTTGTCACGACCCCAGTTCGCCCTCCGTGAATGTGTCGTGATGGCACCTAGTCCCTATAACTAGGTAAGCCTAACAATGCGGAAAAACAACATAACTTGCAGAATAATTAATTAAAATTGAACAACTAAATAAAGACTGTATATAAATGCCGCTTGGCATAAACAACCCAATAACGCGGAAGTCTACAATGTCACCCCAAAACCCGAAAACTCACGGGAAACACAAGCTAACAGAAATGTAATACACTGCTCTAACTCCAGAATGCCTAAACAACTGTAAGGAAGGAAAAGCTTTCCACTAAAGCTTGAATAAGATAGAGACTCCTGGTCTACGGACGCGGCATACGTACCTCGAAGTCTCTGCTAGATCTCTCAACCTTGGGGATAGTGTGTCTGGGAGGAGGTACCTGGATCTGCACATGAAAAACATGCGCAGAAGGGGCATGAGTACACCACAACAGTACTCAGTAAGTGCCAAGCCTAACCTCGGTCGGGTAGTGACGAGGAAGGTCAGGGCCCTACTGAGGTTAAACAATATAATAGAAATTTACATTATGAACACAGGCAGTAATAATAAGTACAGTAGTGAAATAAGACAGGTTAAACAAGGCAATACCAAAAACACAAGGAACGAAGTAAACACGGAATATGTACAGCTTAATAACAATGGTAACAATGAGGATCTCCCTGGATACCGTGTTGTAGTCCTTTTTTCAACTGTCCAGTGGATCTTCCGGGATACCGTTTCGTAGTCCATAATATGTGTGTATCCGAAGGATCCCCTGGATACCGTCCCGTAGTCCATCATATGAGTATATCCGAAGGATCTCCCGGGATACCGTCTCATAGTCCAGCTATCAATATGCAGGGGGATCTATCGGGAATCGAACCCGCAGTCCCAAAGTAAATATGCAGGGGGGATCTATCGGGAATCTAACCCGCAGTCCCAAGGTAAATAAACAGGGGAGGGAACTACCGGAATCCCACATCCGTAGTCTCAATGTAAATAATTGGGGGGAGCTACCAGAATCCCACATCCGTAGTCCCAATGTAAATACGCAGCCACACAAGAAAATATTCAGAAATAGAGTGCAAAAATACAATGGAACAAGTAATTCTAGCCTAACATGCTTCACGTAGTACAATCAAAGAAACTTAAGCAAACATGCAATTTAGGTCAACTAGGCATGCTTTTCTAAACTAACATAGGCTATAATTGCAAGTAGAATAAAGTAGGTAAGAAAGAAACTCAGTCTAAATATTTAAAGTGAAACCGGATTCCAAAAAATTAGCACAAGTACGCGCTCGTCACCTCACGTACAAGGCATTCAATTACCAAATATCACATCCTAAGGGGAAAGGTCCCCCACACAAGGTTAGACAAGCCACTTACCTCGAACCGGCTCAAAATCAACTCGAAACCACACGTTTTCCACGAGTATCCGACTCCAAATGGCCAAAATCTATACAATTCAATTGCATATCGTAAATAATATCTCAAGCAACTGATTCTACTATTTAATTTAAAGTTATGGCGCGCAATTAGGTAAAATGACCAAAACGCCCCTCATGAAAACATCTTGGAATCGGATAAATTTTACATTTTTAGAACCCTCATACTCTCACGAGTCTAAACATATAAAAATCTCTCAAATCGGAGGTTAATCACCCACTCAAACCCCATAGTTAGGCCTCTGAAGAACCCTCGAAATCTCTCTCAAATCCGAGCTCTCAAGTTAGTTTTGGTAAAAATGGCTAACCCTCGGATTTTGAGATGTTAAAACTTCCCAGGCACTTAAAGCTTCGCGAACGCGGAGGAAGTCACGTGTTCGCGAAGAAGAAAAATAAAAGCTGCCAAGATTGCTCTTCGCAATCGCGAGGAGCAGTAGAGCTATGCGAACGCAATGGCTTAGCGAACGCGACACGGGGAATGCGAACGCGATTAATAAAATAGGCTCAGCCCTCAGGGACAAATAGATCTATGTGAACGCAATGGCTTAGCCGCGAACGCGATGGAGGAAATGGTGAAGCTTTGCGAACGCGGAGGGACCGATCGCGAACGCGATGAGGAAAACTGGTCCTCCTCCAGAATTACTCTACGCGAACGCATGGAGGCGGACGCGAACGCGAAGAATAAAAGTTCCAGGTGGTCAAATAAGCCTTCGCGAACGCGATAGAGGCACACCAGAAGCAGCAACAGCAGTTCAAAAATAGGAGGAAATGGCCCCTTGAGAATCTGAAACACTCCCGAGGCCCCCGGGACCTCAACCAATCCTACAGACATATCCCATAACATCATTCAAACTTGTACCAATCCTTAAACCACCTAAAACAACATCAGAAACTTTAATAACACAAGGATTTGAGCCTAAGAACTTCAAATTTCATCAAAACACGGTTTCGATAAAAAACCTAACCAAAACACGTCCGAATGACCTGAAATTTTGCACACACATCCAAATGACATGACAGAAGTACTGCAACTTTTGGAATTCCATTCCGACCCTCGGATCAAAATCTCACTATCGGACCGGAACTTCAAAAATGCAAACTTCGGCATTTCAAGCCTAAATGATCTACGGATTTCCAAAAGGCATTCCGAACACGCTCCCAACCCGAAATCACCTAACAGAGCTAACGGAACCATCAGATCTCCATTCCGAGGCCGTCTTCACACTGTTCCGATTATGGGCAACTTTCCAACACTTAAGCTCTCATTTAGGGACTAAGTGTCCCAAAACTCTCCGAAACTCAAAATCGAATGTCTCGACAATTCAATTTAGCAGAAATAGACTTGGGGAAAACAGTTAATAGGGGATCAGGGTGTTAATTCTTAAGACGACCGGCCGGGCCGTCACACTCAACCCGATCACTTAAGAATGAACTCGTTCTTGTCATTGGTGACCACCGTCATGCCCCTTTCTTTGGGAAACATTTCACTGGATAAGTCTATGAACTATTGAAAATGGGGTAAACAAACTCGGCATCCAACCACTTTATAATCTCCTTTTTGGCCACCTCTTGCATTGCTTCATTTAGCCTCCTTTGATGTTCAATGGAGGGTTTGGCATCCTCCTCCAATATAATCGTGTGCATGCAAAATTCAGGGCTTATCCCCAAAAATCTGCCAATGTCCATCTGATAGCTTTCTTTCTCTTTCGTAGCACCGCCCATGTAGAGTCTACCTGCATCTTAATCAAACAAGAGGAAAGAATAACCAGTAAAGTAGAACAAGGGTCAAGGAATTCATACCTGAGATGTGGAGGCAATTTCTTTAACTCCAAAGTGGGAGGCTCCTCGATTGAGGGTTTTTTAGGAGGAGTCTTCCCAATTTCAAGATCCAAGGACAATTGCGGGGTTCATAAGTGTACGACCCCATTCCTTGCAATTCATTCACACATTCCACATAGTCATCAAGGTTAAGCAACACGGCCTCCAATGTTTCATCAACATTCATCGTGGCACTAGTATTATCAATAATCACATCAGTCACCTTGTTCACGAACGAACACACTTCATTGCTATTTTGTTGCCTTATAGATTTGCACACATGGAAAACCACCTTTTCATCACCCACCCAAAAAGTGAGTTCAGCGGCTTCCACATCAATAAGAGCCTTCCCCATAGCAAGGACAGTTCTACCCAAAATAATAGGCACCTCATAGTCCACTTCACAATAGATAATTACAAAGTCTACTGAGAGATATCAACACGAACCAACAAATCATAAATAATACCCAATGGTATCTTCATAGTACGATCCGCCATTTGTAATGTCATAGATGTGGGTCTTGGTTTCCTAATTCCCAAGGTCTTGAAAATCGAATAGGGAATAAAATTGATACTCGCCCCATGATCACAAAGAGCTTTAGTAAAGTCGACGCTTCCAATGGTACAAAGGATTGTGAAAGCGCCAGGATCGTCCAATTTAGGAGCCATTAAGTGCACAATTACACTCACTTGATGAGTCATCTTTATAGTTTTACTATTCATCGACCGCTTCTTTGTCACCAAATCTTTCATGAACTTTGCATAACCAGGCATTTTCTCCAAAGCCTCAACCAATCGCAAATTAATAGATAGGCTTTTCATCATGTCAATGAATTTTTTGAATTGGTTCTCGTAATTTTTCTTGTCAAGCCTTTGAGGGTATGGAGGAGGAGGTCTTGGCATTGGGTCCTTATCCTTTGGCACTAACGGTTTTGGTATGTCAATAATGTGCTCCCTAGACGGGTTCACTTCCTTTTGAGTCTCCTCCACATTGTCATCAATATCAATTCTTACTTCGTCATTTTCTTGCACCACATTGTTCGAAATGTCATCTTCTTGTATCACTTGCTCATCATCCATAATTTTCCTTTGACTTGAGGTGGTTACATCCCCACCTTTTCCACTCCTTGTAGTAATGACCATGGCATGTCCCGTGTTGTTCCCACCCTTTGGGTTCACCACCGTGTCACTAGGTAGTGCCCCCTTAGGACGATTGTCTAAAACTTGCGAGATTTGCCCCAATTGAACTTAATTGCGAATTGAAGTGTTGTGAGAGGCTAGTTGAGCATCGGAGTCAGCATTTTTCTCCATCATTTGCTTGAACATGTTCTCAATTCGCCCCATATCATTGTTGGAAGAGCTTGGACCACGGGAAGGATAAGGAGGAGGGTTGCTCCATTATTGATACATCGGGGGCCTTGAAAGCCCGACCACCGATTTCCGTAGTTATTGTTCCATCCCCCTTGGTTGTTGCCTCCCCAATATCCTTGACTATTTCCATCCCAATTGCCTTGGTTTTTTTTACCATTCCAATTTCATTGATTGTTTTGGTAGTTACAATTACCTTGTTTAAAACCATTCCATATGCATTGGTTTCTAGAATTCCAGTTCCCTTGATTACCATGAGGTCGCCATTGTTGTTGATTCGGGCCTTGAGAGCTGTTTCTTTGCCCTTGGAAGTTGTTCACACATTGTACTTCCTCTTCTTGTTCATTGTAAGATTCATCTTGATCACACCCACTATCTTCTTGCACATAATGCTCCGCACGGTTTTGCACTTGTTGACTCTTTTGCCTTCTCTTGTTTACCATCATATTTACTCCCTCCATTGCATTGGCTTTCTTAGGACCTTGAACTTGTTGAAGTTGAGCCTTGGCTAATTGATTCATTATGGTGGTCAACTCGATAATTTCTTACCCATGATCATGCAATTCATTATGTAGGTGAATCATATTTGGATCACCTTGAGGGACATTTGATCAGCTTTGCCATGCCGAGGAAGTATTCACCATTTCATCTAAAATCTCACAAGCTTCCGCATATGGCGTTGTCATGAAATTTCCACCGGCAAGTTGGTTGACCACGAATTGATTGGTAGTATTGATCCCCCTATAGAAAGTTTATTGAATCATAGCCTCCGTCATGTCATTTTTTGGGCACTCTTTTACTGTAGTTCGGTACCTCTCCCATATATCATGCAAAGGCTCATTGGGTTCATTTTTGAATGCTAGAATCTCGTCTCTAAGAGTATCCATATGCCCGGGAGAAAAGAACTTGGAAATAAATTTCTCCGCCAATTCATCCCATGTACAGATGGAACACTTTAGAAACCTTTCTAACCAATCCAAGGCTTTCCCCCGTAGAGAGAAAGGGAATAACCTCAACTTTAAAGCATCCTCAGAGACATTTGTCTTCTTACTCCCTCAACAATTATCCAAAAACTCCTTCGAGTGTTTGTATGCATTTTGATTCGGAGCCCGGTGAAGAATCCCTGTTGCTCTGGCAATGTGAGAATAAAATTTGTGATTTGAAAGTTGCCCACCCTAATGCGGGGCGGGATTAAGGCACTTGCATACCCTTCATTCGAAAACACCCGGTGTAGAGCCACTCTTGGTGGAGGTGGGGGTGGAATGGGAACGTTGTCTTAAGGCGGTCGACCTTGTCTATTTGCTTGAGGTTCAAGAGGAACCTCTTCAACTTGGTCATCATCCACGTCATCCCCTAATGGCATGTTTCTGAGAGGATCATTATTGTTGAGAGCCATTGTTTCACAAAAAGATTAGTAACAAGGAAGGAAAGGAAGACAAATCACACAAAAAACCAAATATATAGCTAAATCCATTTTTAGCTCCCCGGCAATGACACCAAAAATTGATCTCATCCAAGTCACACCTCTATTCGGGTTGTGAAATGGTGGATCGCAATAACAATACCCAATAAGGAGTCGAGGTCGAATCCATAGGGAGCTGAGATGGGATTAGTGGTATATATTTGGATCAAGCACGTGAAGTATCTTGATTACACTTCCACAAATGTTGTTTTGTTTTTACTTCTAAAATTACGCTACGGATTACAATTCTGAAGATATAAAACTAGAGAATGTTGTTTTTGTTGTTGTTTTCAAATAATGTAAAAGGCATAGGGCTGTGACTTCTACCTAGGTGTTTGACTAACGAGTTGTAAACTTTAAATCTTGTTTCGTAGGTCGGGGTGTATTATAGAAATCAACACTCAAATACCCACTCAATACCTCTCGGTAAGAGAGTGAGTTTTCCCAATTTGGCTTTCTCAAGTCCAATTGATTTCATCCCAAATTCTTGTTAGCCAAGTTTCCTAGAGTAAGTCTCTCTTTCTCAAGAAGAGAGTAAGTCATATAGGCATGAACTAATGTTTGCAACCATTACTTCCACAATTACAAGAAATAACAAGGCAAAAAAATAAACATTCAACCATAAACAAGCCATAAATAAAACACCCATTAGGTTCACACACTAAGGTTGAGTCACAACCCTAGCTAAAAATCTGGCTACTCATATTGGGTATTGAAGAATATAAAGAAGAAAAGATGATAAAACTCATATTGCAAGATTAATAGATTAAAATCCAATGTTAAATCACAAATATAAGCTAAAGGTCCCTAAAAGGGTAAACAAAAATGGCTACAGACATTTTAGTATTCAAAACTTGACCTAATTTCGTGAAAGAAGTTTATTTATACACAACTGAATTTTTTGGACAAAATTGCCCTTTCAAAGGTTCTGCGGCCGCACAATTTTGTGTGCGGTCCGCACTTCTCTTCAGCTCTTGACATGAGTTGATTTTGTGGCCGCACAATTCTGGATTGCGGCCACATCTCTTGAGTTCTGTGGTCCGCACAATTCTGAGTGCAGCCGCATTGGGCACTTCTGCGGACCGCACATTTGTTGAGTGCAGTCACATAGTTGATTTCTGCGGCTGCACAATTATAGTGCGGTCCACATTTCTTTTTGAGTTTAAAATTGATCTCTCTGAACTTTGGCTTCTACGGCCGCACAATTATTGTGCGGTCCACACTTTGCACTAGAGCTCTGCTAATTTCCTTTATAATTTGCGGCTGTAGATATAAATTTGTGGTCTGTACTTGAGATTATGTGCTTGATTTTTGTCCTTGTCCAAAATCACTCCTTCTTGTGTTGGATTTCATCATAATGGCTCACTTTCCAATACTCCTACAAGTAAGCACATTTCATCAATTTTCGGGAATATAATCAAACACTTTTGGACTAAAACGAAAGCTAAAAAGTGCTAATAAGTAGTTAAAATCCCAACTTATCAGGTCCACGACCATTTGAAGCACCGTGGGATGCTTGGAGTGCTGAATGAAACGGCCTGGGAGGATGTCCTCTATCAAAAGTATCCCTACCTCTAGACGAGGCACCGCTAAACCCACAAGAATGATGAGGCCTCTTGTTAGACCCATGACCTCCCTGTGCAAGAACCATCTCGACTTGCCTGGCGACATTGGCAACCACCTGAAAAGAAATATTGCTCCCGGTCTCCTTAGCCATTTGAAACTTGATAGGCTGATCAAGTCCCTCAATAAACCTCTTCACCCTCTCTCTCTCTCGGTAGGAAGCAGAAGAATATCATGATTGACCAAATCCACAAAACGGGTTTCATAGTGAGTGACGAACATACTGCCTTGCTGGAGACACACGATTTGGCGATGACACTCCTCCCACAATCTGACAGGAAGGAAATTCTCAAGAAATATCTGAGAGAAGTGGTCCCAAGTAAGAGCAGGCGACTCGTCTGGTTTTTTCAATAAAAAATCCTTCCACCATTTCTTAGTGGAACCCGTCATCTATCCCCATGTTCCGCAGAACCTCATGATAGCTGTCAAGATAATCCCGTGGTTCCTCCAAAGGTGCGCCACTGAAATGAACTGGAAAGATCTTGGTGAACTTGTCCAATCTCAATAAGCCCTCAGAAGACATAACTGGTCCATCACCGGCCTGTGCCGCAACAAGCGACTGAAATACTCCGACTGACTAAGCTGCTGGAGTCTGATACTAGGAGCCATCTACTCCAGAGTGTGAGCTACAGGAGTCTGTGCTCCTCCTCCAGCCTAAGGGACGACTGGTGCCATGGGAAATGTGACAGTCGAGGCCACACTCTCCATAAGGACCACCAAATGGAACAAAGCGTCTTGAAGCACTAGGGTGGCGATGGACCCGTCCGGAACCTGAGCTGGTCCGACAAGAACAGACTGGGTTGGAACCTCCTCATCAAACTCTACCTGATGCTCCACTGCTAGTGCTGCTGCCCGAGCTTTGGGCTGAGCTCTGCCCATGCCTCGGCCTCGACCTCTGCCCCTTGTAGGATCTGGCACTGGGGGCTCGGGCTACTGCTCAGCTGAAGATGCGGTACGTGTTCTGACCATCTGTGATAGAATAAAAATAGAAGAGTTCAATTAGCAATGAGATAACAACGCCGCACGACGGATAAGAATAGAAGTGAATTGTTCCTAGACTTCATAGCCTCACGAAGATAAGTACAGACGTCTCCGTACCAATTCTCCAGACACTACTAAGCCTACTCGTGAATTGTGAGACCTAGGCAACCTAGTGCTCTGATACCAACTTGTCACAACCTGAAATTCGCAGGTCCGAGACGGTGATGACGCCTAACATTTCACTTGCTAGGCAAGCCAACGTTAGAGGATTCTTAAAGGAAACTTTAGTCAATTCAATAATAGAAACAATTAAGCTAAACAAAATCTAAAACTAAATTTGTGAGATAACATAAAACCCATAATATCTGATGCTTTTACTCTCAGCCTCACAATATAAATCAATAAATATAGCATGACACACCCTTCGTGCATTAACTCTCATAACATGGCACGACATCACCTTTCGTGCATTAACGTTCACAATATGGAACGACATCACCTTTTGTGCATTAACACTCACAATATGGCACAACATCACACTTCGTGCATTAATACTCTCCTTTACCACATAACAATGAACAAGTGATAGTAGGGAGATAGAATCAATAAGAACAAGCCTTACTTTAAAAATGGTTCCACAATATCAATCTTAACTTCGAAATCAATACTCAATTATCACAAAAGCCCGAAAACACGATGAGAACGATCAATTTAGTAAGTAACTAGTCTAAACATGGATAACAAGATTAAAGTAAGCAATGAAGTACAAGTAACAATTCCCACCCGCATGATTTAATATGACAACAACACATAAGTACTCGTCACCTCACATATACATTGTACCCAACATCTAAACATGTAGCAATAGACAAACAAGTCCTAATCCCTAAAGTTAAGGTTAACTACGACACTTACCTTGCTCCAAAATGTCTACTCAAAGCTCAATCATAGCTTTGCCTTTCAAAAAGCCGCCGAACAAATAAAATCTAGCAAACTACCAATGAAGCTATTCTAATTATGCCTTAGGAACTACCCATGATTCCAAAGAATTAAATTTAGGCCATTATTGAAAAAGTCAACAAAAGTCAACCCCTGGGGTCGTTTGGTCCAATTTCGAAGTTCGGACCAAAATCTGATACCCATTCACCCCAAGCCCGGTTATGTAATTTGTTTTGGAATCCGACCTCAATTTGAGGTCTAAATCTTCATTTTACAAAAAAACCTAATTCTACCCAAAACCCCCAATTCCCACCATTACAACATAATACTATAGATTGAATCTTAGAAAATGTAGTGAAATATTGAAAGAAACTAGTTTAGAATCATTTACCAATGATTTGGGGAAGAAAGGTTCTTTGAAAAATCGTCTCTAGGGTTTCTTGTTTCGAAAATTTGAAGAATGAGCAGAAATCCCGTCTAAGTCCCATTTGATCAGTTGCATAAGTCACATTTGCGACCTGGGGTTCGCAAATGCAAACCGCGCAAATGCGAAGAATCAATCATAAATGCGAGACCTTCACATCTCTGCTTTCATCGCATTTGCGATAAATTGTTCGCAAATGCGAACACTAAACTTCCACAAATGCGACCGCCTGATCGCAATTGCAATCTGTACTCCCCGTGACCCACTTTATAAATGTGAACATAAGGTGGGGCAACTACTCTTCGCAAATGCGGACCCATCAGAGGTCACAAATGCGATGCCTGATCTCGCAAATGCGAGATCAGAGGCATGCACCAGAACTAAAACACCAGCTCAGTTTTTCTAAGTCTAAGTCACTCCATAGCCTATCCGAAACTCACTCGAGCTATCGGGAGGCTGGACTGATTTCGATAGCTCCTTCCATATCTCAACCAGGGGAGGGGCACAAACTTCCGCAGCCCATACTCCTGAGCAAAAGTTCCAGGTTGATCAGGCCCCATAGTTTATTCATATGCCCCTAGTGGCTCCGGTTCAGCATGAGACCAGGGTAGCTACTTTTGAGGTAGAGAAACTTAGACTTGAGAGGCACAAGAAGTACCGCCTACCCCCTTTCAGCAGATTAGCTTCAGAGGATGCTCAAGGTTTTCTTGAGGAGTATCATCGTATCCTCCGCACTATGGGCATAACAGAGACGAGTGGGGTTTCTTTCACCGCTTTCCAGCTAAGGGGATCGGCATATCACTGGTGGCTTTCCTAAGAGCTGAGTAGTCTGAACAAGGTATCCTCACTTACTTGGACTCAGTTTTCAGACATGTTTTGGCGTGAGTATGTCCCTCAGAGCCTATGGATTCTTGGCGCAAAGAGTTTGAGTAGCTGCGCCAGGGTTCTATGACTGTGTCGAAGTATGCAGTCCATTTTAGTGAGTTGTCTCAACATGCACCGACTTTGGTTGCTACAGTCAGAGAGAGGGTTCGTTGCTTCATTGAGGGACTCCACCCTAGTATTTGGACCAGTATGGCCAAGGAGTTGGCGATGGATATCCCTTATCAACAGGTCGTGAGTATTGCTAGGAGAGTGGAGGGCATGCTTGCCCGGGACAGAGAGGAGAAGGAGGCCACGAGGTCTCGAGAGACTGGTCATTTTTAGGAGCTCGTGCGCCAGCAACATGCCATGGTAGAGGTTTTGTGAGTCGCGCTATTCATTCAGCCCTTCCAGCCGCCAGTGGTGTTCCAGCTCCTCCTAGACCTCAAGAGCTTTAGTATGCGCCGCCAGTATCTAGTGTGCCTCCTGCTCTTGGTGCTATTACCGGCCAGTCCAACCGGCTAGGTCTGAGCCAGTATCAGTCGCCGCATCCTCTGAGGGGTTGTTTTGAGTGTGGTGATACTTGCCATGTGGTTAGGATTTCCCCAGGCTCAGGAGGGGTGTACCTCCATAGACTTCTAATTACCCACGTGATCCACTGGGTCCTCCAACCATTCTTCCAGCCCCAGCTGCCACCCCACCTACTCAGGCATCTCGAGGTGGAGGTTGGGGAGGTTGAGGTCGCCCTAGAGGGGGAGGCCAGGCCAGGTATTATGCCCTTCCAGCCCGTTTAGAGGCAGTTGCTTCCGCTTATGTCATCACAGGTATTGCCCCTGTCTGTCATAGAGATGTATTGGTATTATTTGACCCAGGCTCCACGTATTCATATGTGTATTCTTATTTTGCTCCACATTTCGGGGTATCTCGGGATTCTTTGAGTTCCCCTATTTATGTATCTACTCCTGTGGGAGATTCTCTTGTTGTGGACCGCGTATATTGGTCGTATTTGATTGCTCTTAGTGGTTTTGAGACCAGAGTCGATTTATTAGTGCTTAGTATGCTAGATTTTGATGTTATCTTGGGCATGGACTGGTTGTCACCCCATTATGTTATTTTTGATTGTCACGCTAAGAGCGTGATTCTGGCTATGCCAGGCTTGCCGTGATTAGAGTGGAGAGTTACCTTAGAATATACTCCCCACAGGGTCATTTTATTTCTTAAGGCTCAGCGAATGGTTGAGAAGGGGTGTGATGCATATTTGGCCTATGTGAGAGCTGTCAGTATTGATACCCCTAGAGTTGAGTCATTCCTAGTAGTGAGGGATTTCCCGGATGTGTTTCCAGCTGATCTTCTAGACATGCCACCCGACGGAGATATTGATTTTGGCATTGATTTGTTGCCGGACACTCAACCCATATCTATTCCTCCTTACCATATGGCTCCTCCTGATTTGAAGGAGTTGAAGGAGCATTTGCAGGAGTTTCTTGATAAAGGCTTCATTAGGCCCAGTGTGTCACCTTGGGGGTGCTCCGGTCTTTTTTGTAAGGAAAAATGATGGCTCTATTCGTATGCGTATTGATTATCGCCAGGTGAACAAGGTTACAGTGAAGAACAGGTACCCATTGCCTCGCATTGATGATTTATTTGATTAATTACAAGGTACCAGGGTGTTTTCCAAGATCGACTTGCGTTCTGGCTATCATCATTGAAGATTCGGGAGCCGGACATCCAGAAGACCGCTTTCAGGATTAGATATGGTCACTATGAGTTTCTTGTAATGTCTTTTGGGCTGACCAATGCCCCAACAACCTTATGCATTTGATGCACAGTGTGTTCCGTCCTTATCTTCAATCCTTCATCATTGTGTTTATTGATGACATTCTGGTGTATTTCCGATCTCGGGAAGATCGTGAGTAGCACCTGAGGATTTTGCTTCAGACTTTGTGGGAGAAGAGGTTGTATGCAAAATTTTGTAAGTTAGAATTCTGTCTTGATTCAGTGGCATTTTTGGGTCACGTGGTATCTAGTTATAGGATCAAGGTAGATCTTAAGAAGGTGGAGGCAGTGCAGAGTTGGCCTAGACTATCATCAGCTACGGAGATTCGCAATTTCCTTGGTTTGGGGGGATATTGCCGTCGCTTTGTAGAGGGATTTTCTTCTATTGCATCACCTATGATCGGGATGACCTACAAGGGTGCTCTGGTCAGGTGGACAGAGGAGTGTGAAGAGAGCTTTCAGAATCTTAAGACAACTTTAACTACAACCCCAATATTAGTATTGCCTACAAGTTCGGGGTCTTACACTGTCTATTGTGATGCCGCGAGGATTGGTCTTGGAGAGGTGTTGATAGAGTGCGGTAGGGTGATTGCCTACACGTCCAGACAATTGAAGGTGCATGAGAAGAATTATCCTGTCCACGATCTTGAGTCTCCGGGCGGAGAGTTTGGGGAGTTTGGCATATCTTTCAGCAGCAGAGAGACCCTTAACATTGGATGTGCAGGCTTTAGCCAACTAGTTTGTGATACTGGATATTTCAAAGCTGAGCCGAGCATTGGCTTGCATGGTCTCTCGGTCTTCTCTTTAAGGTCGTATCAGGGAGCGTTAGTATGATAACCCCCATCTAGTGGTCCTTTAGGACAGGGTTTGACAAGATGATGCTAGAAATGTGACTATTGGTGATGATGGCGTGATGAGGATGCAGGGCCAGATATGTGTTCCCAATGTGGATGGGCTTTGTGAGTTTATTCTTAAGGAGGCCCACAACTCCCATCTATATGGGTGCCGCAAAGATGTACCAGGATTTGGGACAACACTACTGGTGGGGGAGGATAAAGAAGGATATAGTTGGGTTTGTGGCCAGGTGTCTCAACTGTCAGCAGGTTAAGTAGGAGCATTAGAGACTGGGTGGCTTACTTCAGAGGTTAGAGACCCCAAAGTGGAAGTGGGAGAGGATCACCATGGATTTAATAGTTGGACTCCCACAGACTTTGAGGAAGTTCTATGCTATTTGGGTGATTGTGGATCAGCTGAGTAGGTTAGCTCATTTCATCCCAGTAATAACTACTTACTCTTCGGAGAGGTTGGCTGGGATATATATCAGAGAGATTGTCCGCCTTCATGGAGTTCCAGTTTACATCATTTCAGACAAAGGTACACAGTTCACATCACGGTTCTGGAGAGCCATACAACAGGAGTTGGGTACTAGGGTAGAGCTGGGTACATCCTTTCACCCTCAGGCAGACGTGCAGTCCGAGCGCACAATTCAGATTCTAGAGGATATGCTACGTCCTTGTGTGATGGAGTTTGGTGGGTTATGGGACCAGTTCTTGCCACTTGCGTAGTTTTCCTACAACAACAACTATGAGTCCAACATTCAGATGGCACCGTATGAGGCTCTATATGGTATGTGGTGTCGATCCCCAGTGGATTGGTTTGAGCCGGGCGAGTCCCGATTATTGGGTACAAACTTGGCCCATGATACCCTGGATAAGGAGAAGGTTATTCAGGATAGACTTTGCACGACCCAGTCCAGACAAAAGAGTTATGCCAACCAGAAAGTTCGCGATTTAGCATTTGTGGTCGGAGAGCGAGTCTTGCTTCGAGTATCGCCTATGAAGGGCATCATGACGTTCGGGAAGAAGGACAAGCTGATCCCGAGGTACATTGTTCCTTTTCAGATATTACGGTGTCTTGGGAGGTTGCTTATGAGCTTGATATACCTCCCAGCCTGGAAGGAGTTCATCCGGTATTCCACGTTTCTATGATTCAGAAGTATCATGGTGATCCGAATCATGTATTGGATTTCAGCTCAGTCCAGTTGGACAAGGATCTATCTTATGTTGTGTAGCCAGTGGCTATACTGGACAGGCAGGTCAGGAAGCTAAGGTCAAAGAACATTGCTTCGGTAAAGGTTCAGTGGAGGGTTCAGCCGGTCGAGGAGGCGACTTGGGAGACCGAGCGAGATATGCGCATCCATTACCCTCATCTTTTCACAGCTTCAGGTATGTATTTATATTCGTTCGAGGATGAACGATTATTTTAAGAGGGGGAGGATATAACGACCCGACTGGTAGTTTTGAGTGTTAGAGCCCCGATCCTCTATTAACTGCTTTCCCCGTATCTTATTCTACTATTTTGGGTTTCCGGGAGGGTTCGTGTTTGTTTTTGAAATGAATTGAGACACTTAGTCTCTTACTAGAAGCTTAAGTTGGAAAAGTCGACCGGATTTTGACTTGTGTGTAACGACCTCATATTTGAATTTTGATGGTTCCGTTAGCTCCGTTAGCTCCGTTAGGTGATTTTGGACTTAAGAGCGTGCCCATAATGTGATTTGGAGGTTCCGTAGTAGATTTAGGCTTGAATTGGCGAAAGTTCGAATTTTGGTAATTTTGGTTGATAGAAAGTTTTGATATCGGGCCCAAAATGGAATTTCGGAAGTGGGAATAGGTTCTTAGTGTCATGTTTGACTTGTGTGTAAAATTTGAGGTCATTCGGACGAGATTTGATATATTTCGACGTTGTTTGTAGAATTTGGAAATTTCAAAGTCATTAGGATTGAATCCGTGCATAATTCGTGTTTTTGATGTTGTTCGATGTGATTTGAAGGCTCGACTAAGTTCGTATGGTGTTTAGGATTGGTTGGTATGTTTGGTTGAGGTCCCGGGGGCCTCGGGTGAGTTTCAGGTTCTTAACGGGTGAAAAGTTGACTTAGGAGAAATTCTTGATGTTGCTGTATCTGGGGTGTCCGCATCTGTGCACTTTGGGCCGCAGGTGCGAAACCGCATAAGCAACTATGGAAGTGTAGAAGCGGATATAGGAAGGAGGTCTGGGATCTCATATGTGAGCGGACTTCCGCATCTGCGATGCCCACAGGTGCGATAGGAGGAACCGCAGGAGCGGTCTGGGACCGCAGAAGCGGACAAGGGTCCGCAGTTGCGACCTCTTGATCGCAGATGCGGAGGAGGTGCTTTAAGTGAAAAGCTGCACCTACGATGGAAATTCGGCAGGTGCGGGACCGCAGGTGCGATCCTTAGTCCGGATATGTGGAATAACTAGCCAGAAAAGGGGCATATTCGAGGGATTGATGTTCATTTCACAAAATTTGATTTTGAGCTCGTGAGTGAATGCATGTTCTTATTTTGTAATTTTTACTCGATTCTGAGACGTGAGCCCGGGGAGGCTTGTTGGGCATTTTTCTTTCTTGCCATAGCTTTGATTTCATTAGATAGATTAGTTACTTGTAGCTATATTTACGTTATGTAATTGATTTGATTAAATCTTTTCACGACCCGAATTTCCCAGCGTCGGGACCGTGATGGCGCCTAACGTTGAACCAGCTAGGCAAGCCAACGTGAATGTTTAATTTACCTTATTCCTTTATTATTATTCAATAACAGGTGAAATACAACACTAACATAAATGAAAGTACAAAATAAAGCAAGGTATATTAACTCAATTTAATACCTTTACGAGGTTTCACAATACCAATCCCAGAATTTTGGAGTCACAGACTCACGGTCTGTATACGAATAATCCATATAAAGGTCTTAATGAAATAAGTACATCTGTTTCTGAAATAACTAGAACACAATACAAAAGAAGTAGGAGGGGACGCCAAGTCTTGCGGACGCCAATAGGACTACCTCGGTATCTCCACGTGGATTGAAGGCAGCCTCATCGCTCTAATGCCCGTAAGGTCCTGTACCGGGATCTGCACAACAAAAATGTGCAGAGTGTAGCATCAGTACAACCGACCCCATTTATTGAGTAAGTGTCGAGCCTAACCTCGGCGAAGTAGTGACGAGGTTAGGACACGACAACCAAATCAACCTGTGCAATTTAATAACATACAGAGGAAATAATAACAACAAGAAGTAAGCAATTAAGTACAAAGAAAAGGGGGACATGTTGGGGAAGGAAATATCAAATAATGGAATTAACGAAATAAGGCAACAATTCAAATATCAACTTAAACAGCAAGAAATAGAAATACGGAGAAAACTGTGCACGACATCACCCTTCGTGCTTTTACTCTCATCCTCACCAAATAGTAAATGCAAATGCACAATATCACCCTTCGTGCTTTTACTCTCATCCTCACAATAAATCAATAGAAATGGCACGACATCACCCTTCGTGCTTTTAGATAGCATAATATGGCACGACATCACCCTTCGTGCTTTTACACTCTCATCCTCACAATAATTAATACACGACATCACCCTTCGTGCTGTACACTCTTCCTCACCCAAACAATATCAATAACATTAGTCCGGCAAGGAAAATCAACAATATGAACCACAATAATAAATCATAACATCCCAGCAAGGGAACAACACTAGAATTATCACTATCCCGACAAGGGACACAACTATAACTAATCTCACTCACGTACATATCTTCACATAGAATTTCTGAAACCAATACTCAAAACTATTCAATACCAAGAATTTCCACAAATACGAATAAACACAAAGTGAAACTCAAGCAATAATAAAGTAATAATCAAGGAAAAACCACACAATTCATAATATCCTACTCACGGGCATGCTTGACACCAGCGTATAGGTACTCGTCACCTCACCTATACGTTAAACATGATATAACACATAGCAAGTAGGGCACAACACCTATTCCCTCAACCTAAAGTTAGGCCAAACATTCACCTCAACTTCCACGACCAAACTCAAGCCTCAATCACCGCTTTCCCTTTTGAACTTGACTCCAAATCAATTGTATCTAGACATAATTAACTTAATAACATCAACAAATGCTAAATAATTCAATCCCTATGCTCAATTATAGGTTTTCTAGCATTCTTCTCCAAAAGTCAAAAATTGACCCCGGGCCCACTTGGTCAAAACACGAGGTTTGGACCAAAACCTGATCACCCATTCACCCACGAGCCCGAATATGTAATTAGTTTCAGAATCCGATCCCAAAACGAGGTCTAAATTCCAATTATTCAAAAATCCCTAACTCTACCCAAATCCCCAGTTTTCTACCCTTAAGAACATGATTTAGGCCTAGAAATCTAATGGGTGTTAATGGAAATTGAAGAAAACAAGTCTAAAAACACATACCTATGGCTTGGTTGTGAAATCCCCTTCAAGAATCGCCCAAGTTTAAGTTTAAGTGAAAAAGTTATGAAAATTTTGAAGAATCCCATTTTGTTTACTGTTTTTAAAAGACTGGCCAAAAATAGCCTATGCGTTCGCGACCAGGGCTGTGCGTTCGCATAGGTTCCCCTCTCTTACCCTTCACGTTCGCGTCCAAAGGGGTGCGTTCGCACAGTGTTAACTACCCAGCCCCTAACCCCTTCCTATAGGCAGTGCGTTCGCATAGGCCATATGCGTTCACATAGGCCAGCACTTGCCAACCTACACGTTCGCGGAAGGACCCCTGTGTTTGCATAGTATAAACCAACCCCCTTCCCCGTTTGTATTGTGTGTTCGCATGGGTTACCATGCGTTCGCATAGTGCAAATACCTGGACACCAGCAACAGCCAAAAACGCCAGATTTTCCAAGTTGAAATCACCCCGACGCCTATCCGAAACTCACCCGATCCCTCGGGGCTCCAAACCAAACTTGCACACAACCTCAAAAACATACTACAAACTTACTCATGCGATAAAATTGCCAATATAACATATTAAACACGAATTTAGCATTAAAATCAAAGAAAAATTCCAAAACTTTCAAACTATCAAATTTCACAATTACGGGTCTGAATCACATCAGACGACTTCCGTTTCTTACCAAATTTTACAGACATATCCTAATTATCATATTAAACCTGTACCAGGCTCCGGAACCAAAATACGGGCCCGATACCATAAAGTTAAAATATAATCAAATTTCTAAAATCTCTTATATTTTCAGAAAAATAATTTCTTTCAAAAATTCATTTCTCGGGCTTGGGACCTCGGAATTTGATTTCAGGAATACGCTAAAGTCCCATATTTTCCTACGGACCCTCTGGGTCTGTCAAATCACGGGTCCGGGTCCGTTTTCCCAAAATATTGACCGAAGTCAACTTAAATCAAACTTTTAAGGCAAAAACTAGCATTTTCTCAATTTTTCATATAAACGTTTCCCGGCTACACGCCCGGGCATCGCACACAAAATGAGGTGAGATAAAAGGAGGCTTTCAAGGCCTCAGAACACCATTTTGACATATAAAAATAGGGATGACTTTTTGGGTCATCACATTCTCCACCTCTAAAACAAACGTTCGTCCTCGAACAGACATAGAAAAGTACCTGAATCGGGGAATAAATGGGGATAAGGGCTCCGCATGTTGGACTTGGACTTCCAGGTAGATGCTTCAGCAGGCTGACCTCTCTACTAAACACAAACCGAAGGATAACTCTTCGATCTCAACTGACGAATCTGCCGGTCTAATATGGCTATTGGCTCCTCCTCATAGGTCAAATCCTTGTCCAACTGGACATTGCTGAAGTCTAACACATGGGATGGATCGTCGTGATACTTCCGAAGCATAGATACATGAAACACTGTATGCACGGCTGATAAAGTCAGTGGCAACGCAAGTCTGTAAGCCACCTCCCCCACTATGTCAAGAATCTCAAACGGGCCAATGAATCTAGGGCTTATCTTGCCCTTCTTCCCAAATCTAATCACACCCTTTATGGGCGACACCCAAAGCAATACCCGCTTTCCGACCATGAATGCCAAATCACGAACTCTGTGGTCGGTATAACTCTTCTGCCTGGACTGAGCTGCACGAAGTCTATCCTGAATGATCTTAACCTTATACAGGGCATCCTGCACTAACTCCATACCCAAAAACCGAGCCTCTCCCGACTCAAACCACCCAACGGGCAACCGACACCGCCTACCATATAACGCTTCATAGGGAGCCATCTGAATGCTCGACTGATAGCTGTTGTTGTAGGTAAACTCAGCTAAAGGCAAGAACTGGTCCCAAGAACCTCCAAAGTCAATGACACATGCTTGCATCATATCCTCCAAAATCTGAATAGTATGCTCGGACGGTCCATCCATCTGAGGATGAAACGATGTGCTCAACTCAACCCGTGTGCCCAACTCACGCTGAACTGCTCTCTAGAAATGTGAGGTAAACTGTGTACCTCGATCAGAAATAATGGACACGGGCACACCATGAAGGCGAACAATCTCCCTGATGTAGATCTCTACCAATCACTCCGAATATGAAACTACCACAGGAATGAAGTGTGCTGACTTGGTCAGCCTATCCAAAATGACCCATACCGCATTGAACTTCCTCTGAGTCCATGGAAGTCCAAATACGAAATCCACGGTGATACGCTCCCACTTCCACTCAGGAATCTCAATCTTCTGCATCAATCCACCGGGTCTCTGGTGCTCGTACTTAACCTGCTAACAATTCAAGCACCGAGATACATATGCCACGATATCCTTCTTCATCCTCCTCCACCAATTATGCTGCCGCAGATCCTGATACATCTTTGCGACGCCCGGATGAATGGAATATCGGGAACTATGGGCCTCCTCTAATATCAGCTCACGAAGTCCATCAACATTAGGTACACAAATATGGCCCTGCATCCGCAAAACTCCATCATCACCAACCGTAACTTGCTTGGAACCATCGTGCGGCACCGTATCCCTAAGGACGCACAAATAAGGATCATCATACTGCCGATCTCGAATACGATCAAATAATGCAGAACGAGCCACAATATAAGCTAGAACACTGCTGGTCTCAAAAACATCCAATCTCATGAACCAATTGGCTAAGCCCTGAACATCCAAAGCAAGCGGCCCCTTCTCGACCGGAATATAAGCAAGACTACCCATACTGGCTGACTTCCTACTCAAAGCATCGGCCACTACATTGGACTTCCCCGGATGATATAAAATGGTGATGTCAATGTCTTTCAGCAGCTCCAATCATCTTCTCTGCCTCAAATTCAACTCTTTTTGCTTGAACAAATATTGCAAACTCTTATGATCCGTGAACACCTCACATGACACGCCATACAGATAATGCCTCCAAATATTCAGTGCGTGGACAATGGCTCCTAACTCCAAATCATGAACTGGATAATTCTTCTCATGGACCTTCAACTGACGTGAAGCATATGCTATAACCTTGCCATCCTGCATCAACATTGCACCAATTCCAACCCAAAAAGCATCACAATACACAATAGATGGCCCTGGACCTGAGGTTAAAACCAACACCGGTGCCGTGGTCAAGTCTTTCTTGAGATTCCGAAAGATCGCCTCACACTCATTTGACCACCTGAGCAGGGCACTCTTCTAAGTCAACCTGGTCATCGGGGCTGCAATAGATGAAAAGCCCTTCACAAACCGACGATACTAACCTGCTAAGCCCAAGAAACTCAAATCTCTGTAGCTAATGTGGGTCTAGGCCGATCCTTGACTGCTAAAATCTTCTTGGGATCTACCTGAATACCCTATGCTGATACAACATGACCCAAGAATGCAACTAAGCTCAACCAGAACTCACACTTGGAAAACTTAGCATACAACTAATTGTCCTTCAGAGTCTGGAGAAGGACTCGAAGGTGCTGGTCGTGTTCCTCTTGGCTGCGGGAGTAAATTAGAATATCATCGATGAAGACAATCACGAATGAATCAAAATAAGGCCTGAACACTTGGTTCATCAAATCCATGAAAGCAGCTGGGGCATTTGTCAACCCGAATGACATCACTAAGAACTCATAATGCACGTACCGAGTGCGAAAGGCTGTCTTAGGGACATTGGATGCCCTAATCCTCAACTGATGGTAGCCAGATCTCAAATCAATCTTTGAAAATACCTTTCCACCCTGAAGCTGATCAAACAAGTCATCAATCCTCGACAATAGATACTTGTTCTTAATGGTAACCTTGTTCAATTGCCGGTAATCAATGCACATCCTCATCGATCCGTCCTTCTTCTTGAGAAACAACACCGACGCACCCCACGGCGAGACACTAGGCCTGATAAAGCCTTTATTTAGCAAATCCTGCAACAGCTCGTTCAACTCCTTTAGCTCTAGCGGGGCCATACGATATGGCAGAATAGAAATGGGCTGAGCGCCCAGAGCCAAATCAATGCAAAAGTCAATATCCCTGTCGGGTGGCATACCCCGCAGGTTTGCAGGAAACACCTCTGGAAACTCACGAACAATGGGCACAGACTCCATATAAAGAACCTCGGAACTAGAATCACGAACATAGGCTAAATAGGCCAAACACCCCTTCTCGACCATGCGCCGAGCCTTCATATATGAGATAACCCTGCTGGAAGAATGACCAGGAGTCCCCCTCCACTCCAATCGAGGTAATCCCGGCAAGGCTAAGGTCACGGTCTTGGCATGACAGTCCAGAATAGCATGATAAGGCGACAACTAATCCATCCCTAAAATGACATCAAAATCAACCATATCAAGGAGTAGAAGATCTACACTGGTCTCAAGACCACCAATAACCACTACACACGAACGGCAGACACAATATACTACAATAGAATCACCCACCGGTGTAGACACATATACAAGAGTACTTAGGGAATCACGAGGCATAATCAGATAAGGAGCAAAATATGATGACACATAGGAAAATGTGGACCCCGTATCAAATAAAACCGAAGCATCCCTACTGCAAACTGAAACCATACTTGTAATGACTGCATCGGAGGCCTCAGCCTTAGGTTTGGCTGGGATAACATAACATCGGGGCTGGTCCCCCACCAATCTGAACATCCCAGGGTCGACCTTCTACAGGATAGCCTCTACCTCTAGTAGCCTGGCCTTCACCTCTAACTGTCTGACCTCCACCTCTAGCTCCTCGTCCTCTATCCCTAGCTGGATGAGAGGGTGATGGAGCACCTGGTGCAGGAATCATAGCACGAGAACCCTGGTGTTGAGAACCACTCGAGTCTCGGGGGAAAAATCTAGCAATGTGCCCCGGGCCACCACAAGTATAACAAGATCTATGTTGCTGAGGATGTTAGCCCTGAAACTATCCCTGTCGACCTGAGTAGCCACTCTGAAAACTCTGGAGCGGCGGTGCACTGATAGGAGCTGGTGGTGCACTGTAGGGAAACTGATCAAAATATGGCATGTGGGAACCACGACTACCTGGAGCACTGCGGGATACTTGAAGTGATGACTGAAACGGCCTAGGGGGATGGCCTCTACCGAAAGAATATCTGCCCCCAGATGAGGCACCACTGAACCGGCCAAAATGACGAGGCCTCTTGTCAGACCCCTGACCACTACCATGTGATAAAACCATCTCGACCCGTCTGGCCACATTGGCCATCTCTTGAAAGGAAATATCACTCCCTGTCTCTCTGGCCAACTGCAGTCTAATCGGCTGAGCTAGCCCCTCAATAAACCTCCTCACCCTCTCTCGGTCGGTGGGAAGTATCATGATAGCATGTCGGGATAAAGTGATAAACCTGGTCTCATACTATGTAACTGTCATAGAACCCTGCTGGAGATGCTTAAACTGCCTCCAAAAATCCTCTCTCTGGGTGACAGGAAGAAACTTCTCCAGAAACAAATCGGAGAACTGAGCCCAAGACAAAGGTGGTGATCCAGTTGGCCTGGTCAAACAGTAATCCATCCACCAAGTCTTGGCGGGACCGTACAGATGAAAGGTAGAAAAATTGACCTATTGGTATCAACTATCCCCATGTTCCGAAGAACCTCATGGCAACTGTCTAAGTAATCCTGGGGATCTTCTGAAGGTGCACCGCTAAAAGTAGTAGTAAACAACTTGGTGAGCCAGTCCAATCTCCATAAAGCATCAGCAGTCACAGCTGCTCCATCACCTGCCTGAGCCATAATGCCTGGCTGAACTACCCCAGCTATCCGAGGTGCTAGAGTCTGGAATTGAGAAGCTAACTGCTCCGGCGTGCGGGTGGCGGGAGTCTGGGCTCCTCCCCCATCCTGAGAGTCAGCTGGTGCTGTAGAAAGTAAACCTGCCTGAGCCACGCTCTCCATGAGGCCCACAAGACGGACCAGAGCATCCTGGAGTACCGGGGTGGCAATGAACCCCTCGGGAACCTGAGCTGGTCCCACCGGAACCGTCTGAGCAGGAACCTCATCGGCAAACTCTACCTGAGGCTCCTCCACTGGGGCTGCTGCTCTGGGCTGAGCTCTGCCCCTGCCTCGGCCTCTAGTACAGCCTCGGCCTCATCCTTGGCCCCTCGTAGGAGCTACAACTGGAGGCTCGGGCTGTTGATCGGTAGATGAAGAAGCACGTGTTCTCGCCATCTGCGAGAGAATAGAATAGAAAATTAGTTAGCATTTAGAATTCAAATCGCATGACAGAGAAAAATAGATGTGAAGTTATTCCTAAACTATGCAGCCTCTGGGGGATAACTACATACGTCTCCGTACCGATCCCTCAGACTCTACTAATCTTGTCCGTGAATTGTGAGACCTAAGCAACCTAGTACTCTGATAGCAACTTGTCACGACCCGAATTTCCCACCGTCGGGACCGTGATGGCGCCTAACGCTGAACCCGCTAGGCAAGCCAACGTGAATGTTTAATTTACCTTATTCCTTTATTATTATTATTATTGTTCAATAACAGGTGAATACAATACTAACATAAACGAAACTACAAAATAAATCAAGGTATATTAACTCAATTTAAAGCCTTTACAAGGTTTCACAATACCAATCCCAGAATTTTGGAGTCACAAACTCACGGACTGTCTACGAATAATACATATAAACGTCTGACTGAATTAAGTACATCTGTTTTTGAAATAACTAGAGCAGAATACAAAAGAAGTAGGATGGGACGCCAAGGCCTGCAGACACCAACATGACTACCTCGATGTCTCCACGTGGACTGAAGGCAACCTCTTCGCTCTAATGCCCGTAGGGTCCTGTACGGGGATCTGCACAACAAAAATGTGCAGAGTGTAGCATCAGTACAACTAACCCCATGTACTGAGTAAGTGGCAAACCTAACCTCGGCGACGTAGTGACGAGGCTAGGACACGACAACCAAATCAACCTGTGCAATTTAATAACATACGGAGGAAATAATAACAACAGGAAGTAAACAACTAAGTACAAAGAAAAGGGGGATATGCTAGGGAAGGAAATATCAAATAATGGAATTAATGAAATAACGCAACAATCCAAATATCAACTTAAACAACATGAAATAGCAATATGGAGAACATAGTGCACGACATTACCCTTCGTGCTTTTACTCTCATCCTCACCAAATAGTAAATGCAAATGCACGACATCACCCTTCGTGCTTTTACTCTCATCCTCACAATAAATCAATAGAAACGACACGACATCACCCTTCGTACTTTTATATATCATAATATGGCACGACATCACCCTTCGTGATTTTACATTCTCATCCTCACAATAATCAATACACGACATCACCCTTTGTTCTTTACACCCTTCCTCACCCAAAAAATATCAATAACATAAGTCCGGAAAGGAAAATCAACAATATGAACCACAATAATAAATCATAACATCCCGACAAGGGAACAACAGTAGTATTATCACTATCTCGGCAAGGGACACATCTATAACCAATCTCACTCACGTACATATTCTCGCATAGAATTTCTCCACTGAAACCAACAACACTATTCAATACCAAGAATTTCCACCAATACGAATAACCACAAAGTGAAACTCAAGCAATAATAAAGTAATAATCAACGAAAAACCACATAATTCATAATATCCAACTCACGGGCACGCTTGACACCAACGTATAGGTACTCGTCACCTCACCTATACGTTGAACGTGATACTAACACATAGCAAACAGGGCACAACACCTATTCCCTCAAGCTAAAGTTATGCCAAACACTTACCTCGACTTCCACGACCAAACTCAAGCCTCAATCACCGCTTTCCCTTTTGAACTTGACTCCAAATCAATTGTATCTAGACACAATTAACTTAATAACAACAATAAATGCTAAATTCGATCCCTATGCTCAATTTTAGGTTTTCTAGCTTTCTTCCCAAAAAGTCAAAAATCGACCCCGGGCCCGCTTGGTCAAAACACGAGGTTCAGACCAAAACCTGATCACCCACGAGCCTGAATATGTAATTAGTTTCAGAATCCAACCCCAAAACGAGGTCTAAATTCCAATTATTCAAAAAGCCCTAACTCTACCCAAATCCCCAATTTTCTACCCTTAAGAACATGATTTAGGCCTAGAAATCTAAGTGGTGTTAATGGAAATTGAGGAAAACAAGTCTAAGAATACATACCTATGTCTTGGTGGTGAAATCTCCCTTCAAGAATCGCCCAAGTTTGAGTTTAAGTGAAGGAGTTATGAAAATTTTGAAGAATCCTGTTTTGTTTACTGTTTTTAAAAGACTTGGCAAAAATAGCCTATGCGTTCGTGACCAGGGCTGTTCGTTCGTATAGGTTCCCCTCCCCTGCCCTTTGCGTTTGCGACCAAAGGGGCGCGGTCGCACAGTGTTAAACTACCCATCCCCCATCCCTTTCCTATAGGCAGTGCGTTCGCATAGGCCAACACTTGCCAACCTACGCATTCGCGGAAGAACCCCAGCGTTCGCATAGTATAACCCAGCCCCCTTCCCCGTTTGTGTTGTGTGTTTGCATGGGTTACCATGCGTTTGCATAGTGCAAATACCTGGACACCAGCAACAACCAAAAACACCAGATTTTCCAAGTTCAAATCACCCCGACGCCTATCCGAAACTCACCCGAGCCCTCGGGGCTCCAAACCAAATATGCAAATAACCTCAAAAATATCCTTCGGACTTACTCGTGCAATCAAATCGCCAAAATAACATCTTAAACAACGAATTTAGCATTAAAATCAAAGAAAAATTCCAAAACTTCCAAAGTATTTAATTTCACAATTAGGGGTCCGAATAACATCAAACGACTTCCGCTTCTTATCAAATTTTACAGACATATCCTAATTATCATATTGAACTTGTGATGGGCTTCGGAACTAAAGTACGGGCCCGATACCATAAATTTCAAATATAATCAAATTTCTAAAATCTCTTATATTTTCAGAAAAATAATTTCTTTCAAAAATTCATTTCCCGGGTTTTGGGACCTTGGAATTCGATTCCGGGCATACGCACAAGTCCCATATTTTCCTGCGGACTCTACAGGATTGTCAAATCACGGGTTTGGGTCCTTTTTCCCAAAATATTGGCCGAAGTCAACTTAAATCAAAATTTTAAGGCAAAACTAGCATTTTCTCAGTTTTTCATATAAAAGCTTCTTGGCTACACGCACGGACTGTGCACACAAAATGAGGTGAGATAAAAGGAGGCTTTCAAGGCCCCGAAACACCATTTTGAAATATAAAAAAAGGGATGATCTCTTGGGTCATCACAGATTTGGGCCACTCGGAGTTGGATACTCGTGGCAAGAGCGTGATTTCAGATTGATTTGATCTTGGTTCGAGGTAAGTTTCTTGCCTAACCTTGTGTGGGGATAATTCCCTTAGGATTTGTTACTGTTTGATATATGAGCGTCATGTACGTGAGGTGACGAGTACGTACATGGACTATTTGTTGTAAAAATCCATTTTTCACTAAATCATAACATGTTTCTCCTTGTTTAAACTACACTAGCATATGCAACTACCTTGTTTAGATTAGAAAAGCATGCCTACGTGTATTAATTGCCTATTTGAACTCTGTGCAGCATGTTCAGTAAAATTTTCTGACTTCTTTGATGTGAAATTAGTCTGAATTGTAGGTTTACTTGCTGTAACTGTTGTTTATATTGGGTGAGATGCATATTTACTTTGGGACTACGGAACGGTATTTTGGGAGATCTCCTTTTACTGCATATTTAGTTTGAGACTACGGAACGGTATTTCGGGAGATCCCCCAACACTGCATATTTACTTTGGGACTACAGAATGGTGTTCCGGGAGATCTCCCTGCACATTTACGTTTGGGACCACGGGACGGTATCCCGGGAGATCCCCCTACACATTTACGTTTGGGACCACGGGACAGTATCCCAGGAGATCCCCTGTTGCTATTAATGTTTTTTGAGCCGTCGACTTTCATTGAATTCTATTCCTGTTAGATTTCTGTATTTATTTTACAGTAATATTTCTTACTTTCTTATTTCATTATATTTATACCATTAGGGCCCTGACCTGACCTCGTCACTACTCGACCGAGGTTAGGCCTGGCACTTACTGGGTATCATTGTGGTGTACTCACACCCTTCCTTCACATGTTTTCGTATGCAGATCCAGGTACTTCTCGTCCGCCTCAGTATTAGTGCAGTCGCAGCAGCCACCGGATACTTCAAGGTATATCTGCACGCGTCCACAGATCCTCGGAGTCCCCCTCTATCTTGTATTTTTTCCCCTTCTTTACTTCTTCGACTCTTTATATACCAGATAATTGGATAGTTTTCGTAGAGCTTGTGACTCGTGATTCCGGGTTTTGGAAAGTATTATGTATACCGGCATTCTACTATTATATAGTCATTATTGAAGCTTAGTTGTTCCTTTATTTTCTTTATTTCTGTTATTTCACTGTTAATAGGCTTACCTAGTCGTAACGACTAGGTGTCATCACCACGTCTCTCGGAGGGGTAAAAAAGGGCCGTGACAAGTTTCAATTAAAAAAATCATCACATCTCTTAGTATAACCTTACATGTGGTTTTATGACGTCTTCTAATATCAATAACATCGATTTGACTATGGTTACCCCTACTCTTAAATGTTATTGGGTGAGAAACACTCTTTTTAAGTATGTGATAGCTACAACTAAATCATAAGCTAGGGAGAAATCTAGGACAACCTTTCGTTCATCATTCCCACCGCCTTAACCATATTCCAGTGCACTTGTCGAAAACCATTACTATCTTTACCTACATGAAGATCTCCCACAATAAAGATATGTTGGTCAACAAAATTAAGTTTTAGCTTCTGCATCTAATCCAATTTGTGAACTACTAACATTGATTTTCTTATTTTCTCTCATCATCTTGCACCCTAGAAGAGAGGAGAAAGAAAATGATTCGATAGATATAAAACTGAGAAAAATATGCACCTATATGTTGGCGTGTAACAGCTAAATACAGTTGTGGAAGTACTCTTTCATGTGCTAGATCATGAGGAGGCCAAGGGCTCTATGATGTTCTCTCACATATCATGCACACACAATAATCTTATTATGTGACAATGACTATATGTAAAGACGATGTTACATAAGTATATTTAGAGACAAAGTTATTGCTTTCTAAAATAGTATAATGTGATCCAAGACCAACAACCTATGTAAGATGATTATCACGTCTCCTGGTATAACCTTACATGTGATTCTATGACGTCTTCTAATATGAATAAATTCAATTTGAGTAGAATTTCTATAGCACTTCACTTTTTAATTCTCAGAATATCTGAAAGCTCCGACAATGCTCTTCTTGTAAAGTCACTTTGCTTTTCTTCTATATTTCGTGAATCCTTCACAAATTTTTGTTGCACTTTCTCCATTTTTTCGAAGATGTCTTTCAAGGGAGATTTAATTTTCCCTTCTCCTCTTCTTACTCACAGCACTGTAATCCTTCTTCCTTCACAATACTATCACTATCTTGCGTGAACAATTATGTTGATCCACTGTTGGACAAGCAACGGAAGAGATGCAATGCCCTTGTCCCCTCATGGATCATCAGATTATTTTATTCAGGAGTTGTTGAGCAGAATTGCATACACATCAACTCTGACCTGGTAGGGAATGATCTAAGGGAGAGGACTGATGAAGTGAATGAATAAAGAAATCATTAATTGCATAAGGAGATGAGTACAACTACACATGTCACTAGTTGCTGCTCATATTTCTAGGCTGAGATTGCTATGAGATGAATATAATGGCATAGTGGCTAGTAACTGTTTCTGGAGCGCTTTTAGTCTCAAAGGCCATTTCAATTCCTCATGGAACTAAATTAATCACACAACCATGCCCCAAGAAGACACGTCTTACTCGCAATGAGGGCATCAAAGTCTAAGAGTAGCCAATGGCAATATATACTGTCAAAGGAAGCAATTGAAAAGATCCCGCTGAGATGATGAAGAGAATCGAAGATTAGTCCTTAAAAGTGTCGAGAGCATAAAATCCTGAAAGCTAATGAAAGAATCAAGGATTTTTTGTTGTGTCTATCATTATAGAAATGCCGAAACAGATTTTAGTTTAGGGAATCAAATGACATATTTGCCCATAATCAACCAATAGAAACAAAAATAAAATAAACAAAAAAATTGCAAGGTAAAATGATAATTTTGTGACCGACTTCTCTTTTCTGTATAAAAGAAATTTGGCTTGTAAAAGAGAAAGTGAAATAAGTCAATTTGGCATTTCAAAGTCTTCAAAGAATGGAAAATCGAGACCAAAAGCGCAGCTCAGTGACGATAAAATCAAATTTTAACAAAAGGCCTTAAACTTTATGATAAAGTATTCTTATAAGACATTAAACATTTAGCTTAAGATAGCAATATTATTACTTATTTTGGTAATAGTTAATCAAGTTATAAGATGTAACCACGTGTTTGTAATATGTTATCTAGGATTTTACTGTAAACCTTTTATTCTTTAACATGAAGATTTGGATAATTTAATTCAAAGTTATAGAATATTTTTGTTGTTCAGAAGCAGACAATATTTTTTTCTTTTTTTTTTAAATAAAGGTTTTGTACTTCTTTTTACAAACTTAAAATTGTCTAAGAAAAAATGTTCCTCCATTATACAGCGAAGTATGCAGAACTTTTAGGAAGCAATGTCAATGTTTAAATAAGTAAATAAATAAACAAAGTAGGATAAATAATGAGAGAGATGGAAAGTTGAGGAAAGCAAAAATAACATGGCAACACGTCCAATATTTGCAAATCGCAAAGGCGAAGTAATTTTTTTTAGAATTTTGATTTAACTGGATGATGTTGAAATAACTTTTTCCCTATGTTCAAACCTCTAGATATAAATTTCTATAGAAAATATGAGGGATTTTTACACAAATATCCGTCCATATTTTTTGTTTATTTTTTCTAATCATAAATATAGATTATATATTCATATACATAATTGTACATATATAATAAATAAATTATATTTTCACCGGCTAGTTTTTTTTAAATAGCTGGGTGTGCAACCATTTGGGATAATTTTTCAAATATGAAAGAAGTCTTGGAGTGGTGGTTTAACAAGTTTGTATAAAAAAAAACTTGAAACAAGTCTAGGAGTGTTAATTCAATCAATGTTTTCCTCATGATGACGTCAAGGTTTAATTCTTGATGAAGTCTAATTTTTTAACAAACCAAGCATTTGTAAGACAATGAGCTTAGGGTTGAGAAATTTCACAAGCTCCACTTGAACGATAGAACAACTGACCAACATAACCAATGTTTCAGTTAGAGGGTGTTTGTCGTATTATATTACTATAGTAATTTTTCTTTTTCTCATATTACTGGTACATATAATAAATTTTTCCGATGAAATGGAGTCAGATGACTTCTGTCAAGATTCGGTTCCCAATTTCAGAGTTGTGATGGCGCCTAACATCTACTTGCTAGGAAAGGAAACTTTAGATAATCAATTTAACATTTTAACAGTTTAAAACAGAGTAATAACAATTATTAACGATAGAAGAAATTGTAATACATGAAATAAATTCATAACATAACAAAGACTATTTTAATCCCAGAAATCTGTTGTCACTAGTACATGAGCAGCTAGAAGTCTACAAGTATGGTTTGAAGTTTGAACAAATACAACTTTCGAAATGAGATGAACAGTAAATATAGAAATAGATGGTGACTTTAGGGATTGTGAATGCCACCAACTCTACATTAAGTCTCCACCATAGATATGATTCGAGCGGAAGCACCACTAAACACCACTGGGACTAACACCAGTATCTACACAAGAAGTGCATAACTGTAGCATGAGTAATGTTACGCAGCGCCTTCCTGAGATTCTTTGGAAGGGCGACGTAAGACTAAGCAACCGATGTTAGGGGAGTTGCTGTCCACCGAGTGAGGTCCCCTCCGCACCCTAGACGAGATTGTTAGTGCCGTGCGGGAAAACCAATGCCAACAATTGAGATAACTGAAATGAGAATTGAATAAAATCTCGATTGCATTAATGAAAGCTATTACAAAAGAAGGAAACGAGGTGTCGAGGGGGAGAGACACCAATACAGAGAATTGCTTGCTAGAAAGTCTTTGATTGCTTGATCCCCCCTAATAATGCTTAAAAAAAATAAACCAAAGTTACATGAGTAAACTAAACTACGCTAGAGAAACATAATGAAAGTACATGGAATAAAACTACTCTATATTTACAAGAAAAATGACTTAGTTTTCTACAAAGGTAGAAACAGGTCCGTTGGCAGCAACTTTGTCTCAGGCATCACGATCTGCGCGCGCGACACTGTTGGCAGTTGCTTGCGGCTGGGCGCTAGCGAGGAAAATCGGTGGGGCGACAGAGGCACATGCACGCTTGTCACTTGGCGCGGCCAAGACCAGGGGGCCGTCTATGGCGCTAGGTGTTGAGAGGCTTGCTAGGACACCACGGAGCGCGTCCAATGGGTCATGGGGCATGGCTAGAAAGCCGCCCATGACAGTAAAACCGAGAAGACACCTACGTAAATCATGTACATGTATATATATAAAGCAACAAAATAACAAGTAGAAAAATCAAAATATTAACTGGGAAGGGACATGTAGAAAGTGAACTATGATAAGAACGACAAGTACAAAATCACGAAATAGCCTTTTTCCCAAAACAATAACAATGCAACAAATTAAATCATCAATCCGAAAATCAAATAAAGCAATAAAATCAACAATGGAACGACATCACTCTTCCTGTTTTTACTCTCGTACTCACCATGTAATATAAAAAAAAATGGCATAGCATCACACTTCGTGCTTTTACTCTCTTCCTCACATGATATGATAAATGATAATAAGCAATCAAATGCACGAGATCACCCTTCACGATTTGATCCTCACAACCTAATAAATGATATTGTATGAAGATAAGGCACGACAATACCGTTCGTACCTTTTTACTCTTCCTCATCAAGCAACAACAATAATCCAAAATAGCAAAACAAGGTGGGAAACAATTTCACTTAAATCGTAGAGTAATGATAATTCAACTCAACTTTCAAAATCTCAAAAACTTCAAAGCAAACAATAGGTATGAAGGCGAACAACTAAAGAAGTAATAATCTAACTATGACATGAAAAACATATTCGTTGAAATAACATAATACAATAAAATAATTTTCATATGCATGCTTTAATCAAATGACAACGCATACATACTCGTCACCTTATATATATGTCATCCCCGCACATAATTCACGTAGAAAATATACTAACAAGACCTAAGTCTCTCAAGTCAAGGTTAACCACGATACTTACCTCACTCCAGAAGCATGTCAATCAACCAATCATAGCCTTGCCTTTTGAACAAGCCGCCAAACCAACCAAATCGAACAAATTGTCGATTAAACAATTCAAAATAACCTCTAGAAACTATTCATGAAAGAAAAACGTTAGGTCTTTGATGAACTTTAAAAAGTCAACCCCATACTCGCTTAGTCAAAATCCGAGATTCGAACCAAAATCCGATTACCCATTCGCCTCAAGTCCAATTATGTAATTTATTTCGAAATTCGACCTCAATTTGCTAAATCTCAATTTTACAAAAATTCAATTTCTATCCAAATCCCTAATTTCTACCATGAAAATCCTAAATTTTATGTTGACAACACATAAAAAGTATTAGGTAATTGAAAGGATATCGATTAAAGTTGCTTACGGATTAATTTAGGAAGAAATATCTCTTGAAAAATTTCCTCTAGAGTATTTAGGGTTGAGAAATGGTGTAAAATGAGCTCAGTCTCGATTTTTTCATCTTTTATCCAGCTGCGGATATCGCAATTGCGAATTCTTGTTCGCAATTGCGACCATCGCAATCGCGAGAAACATGTCAGAAGTACGAGTTGTTCCCCTAGCTTGCATTAGTCGCAATTGCGATAAAACCATCGCAAATGCGATATCCCATCAACCGCAAATGCAATCAAAGGTTCGCATTTGCGAACCTGTCTAAGCCTAGTGCTCAGTCGCAAATGTGACCAAGCCATCACAATAGTGGAGTCTGGGTTGTCTGCAATTGCGAACATTGCTTCGCAAATGCGAAGACTACCTTGTTCAGTCCCCCATCACAGTTGCGAGCTCAACTTCGCAAAAGCGGAGTTCGCATTTGCGAAAAAGTCATCGTAACTACTAGACCTGCAACCCAACACCAGAATTGAAGCAGGTCACCAGTCCTCACTCTATCCAAACTCATCTGAAACTCGCCCGAAACTCGCCCAAGCCCCTCGGGCTCCAAAACAAACATGCATAAAAGTTTAAATATATTATATAAACTCACTCGTGCAATCAAAACATCAAAATAACATCTAGAACCATGAATCAAATATCAAATGCACGAAATTCAGAGTGAAACTCAAAAATCTCTAGAATCACAACTAAGCATCCCAATCCTATCAAACCAACTACGAATTACACCAAATTTTATATACAAGTTTCAAATAACAAAACGGACCTATTCTAACTCCCAACACCAAAATATGAACCCGATAACCTTAAAATCAACCTACAGTCAAACATTGGAAATTTTCAAACTTTTAAATTGCTCACCTTCGGCAAAATAAGTCAAATCAACCTAGGGACCTCCGATTTTAATTCCAGGCATACTCCCAAGTTCAAAATCACAATATGAACCTAGCAAAATCGTCAAAATACTTATCTGGGGTCGTTTACCTATAATATTGACCGTGGTCAAGTCTAGCCTCTTTTTTAGTCAAAATTTCTATTTTTATCAAAAAATTATATAAAAACTTTTCGAAAGGCGACACGGATCACACACGCAAATCAAGAAATATTAAATAAAGCTAATAGAGGTCTCAGAACATGAAAATAAAGTTTAGTTGTCAAAACGACCTATCGAATCATCACAACATCGCTTGGGTATAGGTGCCCCCGCCCTTGCCATTATATATGTATTCCGCTATTAATAATATTTGGGGCCTCAAAATTTTTGGGGCTTAAAGCAAAAGTTCTACTTTGCTCCCCTTGAGCCACCCCGGTCAGGACTATGGTTTATAGAACTCAGTGACAATGAATTCTCTTATAAATAACCCAACAAAATATGATGGACATCGCAACATTTTTCCTTTGTTGGGTTGGCAATGTTATGTTATTTGAGCATTTACTTGGCATCAGTTATTCATATTTCACAGGACCTTAAATTGTTTGGTTGACGATATTAACAAGAGAAATACACTATTTATGTTACCTCATTGTAGCCCCATAGATTCTAAATTTAGTATATTCACTTGTACGTGCATAATGGTGCAAGTTTGGGAGAAGTGACAACAAATTGAGTGAGTCAAGAAGAACAATCTGAGAAACCTTTTGTGTGAGACCAAATCACATTGTAATATAATTTTCACTTAGTGTAATATCTTAGGAGTTGTGACTTCGGGGTGTAAAACGAGAAAAGTGATAGAAGCTCACTGCTTAGCAAATCTAGGGGTTTGACTTTGGACTCCGAAGATGGTGGCGTTGTTCTTCAGAACAGGACTTGTTCCTCCTTAGTAAGCGAAGTGAAGGAGAAACAATTTGATGACGCCTACTTGTTGCAGTAAAAAGAGGGATTAAAAATCATAAAATGATAGCTTTTGAATAAGGGGGAGATTATGGTACTTTGAGGTACCGAGATGGACTGTGTGTTCCAAACATAGGTAGACTTAGAGAGGAGGATCATATTGGAAGCACATAATTCTAGGTATTCTACCCACCAAGGTCCCCCAGAGATGTAAAATGATCTCAAAGAGGTTTATTGGTGGACCAACACGAAAAAGAACGTCACAGACTTTGTGGCCAAGTGTCCAAATTATCAGCAAGTGAAAGTCGAGTAGAAGGAAGCCTAGTGTTTTACCACAAAATACACATACTCTTTAGGGGAGATTGTAAGTATGGACTTTATAACATGATTATCTCACTCATTTTAAAAGAACGATCTGATTGGGTGATTCTAGATCGACTTACCAAATTTGCTCACCTCTTGCCAATGAAGACTACAGATTCAATAGAGGATTATGCCAAGTTGTATATCCAAGAAATCGTCAGAGTGCATGGGACACCATTGTCCATCATTTTATATCATGGTACTCATTTTTCAATGAACTTTTAGAAGTCATTTCAGAAAGGATTAGGCACAAGTTTTCCATCCTCTGAAAGATGGACAAGCAAAGCGCATTATTGAAACACTTGAGGATATCCTTGATTTTAAAGGTAATTGGGATGATCATATACCTCTCATTGAGTTTTCTAAAAATAACACCTACCATTCTAGTATCAAGATGGAACCGTGCGAGATATGGTTGGAGGTATAGATCACCAATTGGTTGGTTCAAGATTGGTCAAGTAGAGTTGTGTGGACCAAATTTGGTCTATCAGACTATGGAGAAAGTTAAGTTGAATCAAGAGCGTTTGAAGACGGCTCAGAGCCGCCAAAAGTCCTATTCGGACGTGCAACATAGAGACCTAGAATTTCAAGTTGATGATTGGGTGTTTCCGAAAGTTTCACCTTTGAAAGGCGTTATGAGAGTTGGGAAGAAGGGGAAGCTTAGTCCCTACTATATTGGGCCATATAGAATCTTGCTAAGGATCGATCAATTAGCTAATGAGTTAGAGTTGCCACCAGAACTTGCGGCTGTACATCCACTATCTCACGTATCATTGTATAACATTCAAGTTTCTGGTACTTAGTTACTCATGTCAGTTCAGTACTCAGATACTCATGTCAGTTCAATACTTAGATACTCATGTCAGTACAATACTTAGCTACTCATGTCAGTCCAATACTTAGCCATTCATGTTAACTTAGTACTCAGATTACTCAAATATTCGTGCCAGTTCAATATTCATATATCTATGTTAGTTCAGTTTTCCCGTATCCATAGCAGACCAATATTCAGTCAATGCAGAAGTAATTATGTTCAATATCTCAATAGTTCGGTAGTCATATATTCATTCAATTTAGTATGCACGTGTTAATGAAAGTTCATGATTCCACCAGGCCCGTTTAAGGTCCATAGTTAGCAGAAGTTACCATCAGGACAATCATTCGAGGACGAATGATCCCAAAGGGAAGATAATGTAACACCCCGTAAATTCGGCTTAGGTATGAATGTATTAAATGAGTAGTAAGGTTATATTTTGGACATGTGAAGTTCAATTGGTATGAGCATGGGTGGAAATAGATATTTTAGAATCAAGACGAAGAGTGGGGTATACAAGATTCGATAAAAATTTATGAAGTTTACAAAAGGTAAGTCTTGTAGGAGGTTTAGTGAAAAACATATAAGGTAATTGGGAAAACTCAAAACATAACAGTTGTAGGCCTTTGAAATTTCCAACAATATATTGTGAAGCCCAAACGGATCTCTGTGCAAAACGTTATGTGCGTTTTACAGAACAGTGCGCAATATGCGCGTTCAGTGAGTGCCCCGAGCGCGGCCGCACACATGCGGCAGTGTTCCTGACATTTTCCATGGTCAGGTGGGCAGTCAGGCCTACAGGTGCACGAGGGTGAACTTGGGGAGTAATTTTTAAAGCCCTACTTCGTCCCTCACAACCCCAAAACATAAAAACTTGCTTTAGAAAGGGGGGCTCTCAAAAACTTAACTCCTCAAGGGTCCCTCCACCACTAAAGGTTAGTTTTATTGGTGATTCTAAGTTAATTTTTATTTCCCAACATCTTATTAACATGTTTAAACCCTCCATATCATTAGATATTCGATTGGGGCATCATTGTTGAGAGAAGGAACCCTAGAACTCGAATTCAAGGGGATTGAACTTCAAAGAGGTAATGTCTTCACCCTCTAATTGATTCTAACATTGGATTAATTATTATATACTCTAGTTCATGAGATATGAGTTGATGGGTTTGATAGAAAAACATGCACGATTATAGGTTTGGGTTGCTGATTATTGATTATGGGTTAAGGGTGTTGTTTACCTTATGGGTGATGAAGAATGATGTTGATTATAATCATTTGAGACTTTAGAATTTATCTAGGAGCAAGGGAGTGGGTTATTGGGTGTAGAAACACCATTAATAAGGACTATAAAGCTTTATGCCACCAAGTGTTTGATAAAATTCCTAAGCGACCAAAACATGACTATTGTCGCTAATTTGGAATCCCTTTGACTTGTATTGATATAAATTAAAGTTGAAAGTGTTGGCGAATGTTGTATTATGTTCAAGAGCATGAAGTTGAGGTATGTGAGGATAACTCTCTATGTTTGGGAATGTTAATGATTCTCCCTACACTATGTTTCTTTTACCACGTTACCAATTGCCTCAGAAATATAGTTAGGCCTAGTTCTTTGAATAGTTGCAGAACTTTTATTCCCTAGCTTCGTAACTCGTTCTTGACTTTCATTCTGAACGTTGTGAAATCAGTGCGTAATCAATATAGACTTGGGTTTGACGCCCATGAGTCTCTATCTAGATTACTCAGCATGTCATAAACAGTTGAAGTTTCAATTTTCATAATTAGTTCATGAATACATGTCTCAGTCTAGCTCTATTCAACATTCAAGTATCATTTAACTCGGTATGGTTCAGTATTTCAGCATCATGTATTTCAGTATGATTGTCAGTTCCTGAATGTTGAACACCTGTATTTGGACCTGAGGCCGTAGTTTATATGCTTTATTTATGTTTGGGCATGAGGCTGTGGTTTATGCTCTATGCATTTTTGCGCCCGAGGCCGTAATTTGTGCACATATATTTTGGGCCCGAGGCCATAGCTTATTCAGATAGACAAGTTGTTCATCATTCAGAAGAGGGAGCATTCATATCCTTACTTCCTTTGTTCAAAACAGTTGTTAGTTATCATTTCATTTATCAGTTATCATTTCAGTTATCAATTATCAATTCTCAGTTATCAGCTTAGTTTCAGTTTCAGCATTTATAATTCTTTCTTTCAATTGCTTTATATTCCAGTGCAATTCAAATATACTGACGTCCCTTTTGCCCTGGGCCTGCATCTTACGATGCGGGTAATGATTTACATGTTGACGATTCGGAGCACTAGGATTCTCGTACCAACTATTTGGTGATCCCCTATTCTTTCGGGGCATTATCATTACCTTAAGGTCTTCAGTATTTTTAGCCAGTCAGTATTTTCAGTACTTCATTAGAGGCTTCATAGACTAGAGTAACCGCTAGACAGACTTGCAGGCTTTTTATATTAGGCTATGTTGGCTAGAAATATGTTTCAGAATTTTATTAGTATTTCCGCACTTTGATTTATATCATCCAGACTTTCAGTATATCAGCATGTGTTAGATTATCTTCCGCATTCAGTATGTTATGATATCACATGTTGATTCAGCCATCCAGTTGGTTCGCTCGGTCACATGTAGTCAGGCACTGAGTGTTGTGTTACGTCCAAGCCAAGGTTCGCGGCGTGACAAAGCTGGTAAATAAAATAGTTTACTTACCAAAAGAAAAATATAAAAATCTAGAAATTTTTTGATAAATAAGTTTCAAATATTGAATAGGAAACAAAAAGAATCCCTAAAATAAAACATCCGCACCGGTGACTAACATGGAGATATCATTAAGTACTAATTGGCCGTCCATGCTGCTGCATTGCAATAATTCCCCATTATTTTAGTTGTAATTTAGTACTGATTGTAAGGATTCTTTTCGATTTCTCAGAGGAATCTAAAAAGAAATATAATTTTTTTTCTCATGCCAAAGATTGTCCAACTTGTTTAAGTTCTTATAGTACTCCATACATGGGGTGAAATATACAAATAGCCCTCAAAAGTGGATGGTGGTCTTGAATTGTTGCTCTGCTTGTCGCATGGATGGAGTTTTAAATTTAACGAGTTTTATCTCTTGCCTCATGAGCAACACTTTTAACTTTAATTTTGAAATTTTAGCCATCAGACAAACGGGGTTAAAAATTAAAAACTATCCCAAAAAGTATCTTATTTCTCCCATTTCATTCCGTACATTAAACTTGATAATCCAAAAATTAAAGCCACGACTTTAATATAAACCTCAACCTCCCAAATATTATAGTAGCTACTATTACAATCACAAAGGGGTTTATGGCTCTGTCCTAAACAACTATCGAAAGGGCACAGGGGCCAGAGCTCATCAAGAATTATAGTTTATGTATAGCTTACTTCATGCCTGGTAGTTTTTAACAGTTTATATTTATTCTTTCTGAGACGCTTGTCAGCTTGGTAAAATTGTTTTATTTTTTTATAGAATAATTCAGTTAAATCTAACGAATTAAATATATTCTGACCCCTATGAATAAAGCATTAAATAATCCTTTGTTATTGCTTCTCATGAATTGGCTGAGGTAATTAGCAGTCCAGATAATGGCAGAGCCAAGGGATTAAAAAAAATGCAGAAATGTCACACATACGATTTAAACTTACTACATAATAAAACAAGTCCTGAACCATCTTTTCCACTATATTAGAAACTTTCTTCATGTTAAGAGAACTAAAAAATTTATAAATATTTAAAAAAAATATATTTTACCTTATGTATACAATATAATTCTGAAGACTTAATTGAACCCCTTCAAACCATGTAGCTCGGCCAGAGAGTCCACGCTTCTCCGTGTATTTATTCTCTGTGACTAGGGTTGAGCTTCGGGTTTAATGCGGGTTCAATGCGAGACAATTTTGAATTTTATCTTTTCCGAAATAAAGCAATCATTTCAACTACAATTTCACGTTCTTCTTTACTAGAACGAATACAATTTTGATTTATAATTAACCAATTTGCGTAAGTCTCACCAAAATGATATTACATAATTCAAGATATCGAATTAGTAATAGGAAATGATAGTAACCCATTTATTTTGGAAAATCAGCGTAATACTCTTTCAGTTTTATATTTATGTGATTCTATTAAACTCTCCATTTTATAAAGTAATATGTCAAAATAATTTGCTTTAGAAAAAAAATTAGAAAAAAAGAAAAAAATAGTAAGAGGGCGGGGCGGGACAGGTTAAAATTTTAATGGGTTTTGCCAAAACCTGCCCTGCAGCCACCCCGCCCTGCCCCATTCCATCCTTGTGATTGGTATATAGTATATAGTACAATAATAGCTTTTTTCTTTATTCTTCAATTTAAAATATTAATTTGGTTGGAATACATGAACTTGTCATAAGCTGTCTAGTATTAATAGTGTACATAAAGCAACTCTTGAACTATCTTTCTTTCCTATATTAGAAGCTTCCCTGTCAAGACGACTTAACAATATAATAAAAAAAATTCTCATATCTTATCTTATGTGCACAATATAATTTTTCGCTAGAAATGAATACAGTTGAACCCCTCTCCCCCGAGTCCCCCTTCTCCGAGTATTTATTCTCAATGTTTGGTAGTAATAGCTTTTTATTTTTCTTTATTCTTAAATAGTAAAACATTAAGTTGGTTGGAATACATGAACTTGTCAAATGCTGTCTAGTATTAATATTGTATATATAACAGAAGAAGAGGAGAAACATTTTCTCAGAAAACAGGGAAAGAATCAGTGTCCATTTCAAGAAGCACATCTTTCCTTTTATTTCTCTCTCAAAAGTTCCGTAGTTAAAGCTTATTTTTTTCTGTTGGACTTTAAAGCTATTGGGCTTTAACGATAAGGAGTGTGAATTGGAAAATGGTGGAAAATAAAATGGAGGGAAATGAAAATTTGAATCAAGTGAACTTTGTCATGAACTTTGTACCACATTGGTGAAAGACAATTATACTTGTGTGTATAAATATAGAATCACTTCTTAGAGCTCTTAAAATGAGTTGAAGAGAATGAACCCTCGCGCCGTCGTCGTCGCTCGGCTCGACTTTGGATTTGGATTTGGATTTGCCAATCGATCGATAAGATTATTTTTGACAAAAGTTATTTAATTAATTATTTAAGAATTAATTAAGTGTCAGTCAGTTCATTAACGGAATTAACTGAAACGTATAATCCAAACAACAGACATCACACTGCCTATAAATTCCGAGGCATGACTTCCTTTTCACTCATTGAAAATCCAGAATTTCCTTCTGAAAAATAGTGCATTCTACTTCGCAGTCTCTCTCTCAAATTCGTAAGTGTGATTTTGCTTCGTTCTTTGAGTTCGTTGGTATCCTGCAATTAGTATTGCCACTGTTGCAGGAAGGTTTATTCTGTTTCATCATAGGAGGATTTAATCCATTACCTTGGAAACTTGTGAGGGAGTTAAAATTCCTTAAGGACGTACTAAGAAATTGTGGACTCGGAATATTTCATATCATTTACAGATTTTCTGTTTCTTCTAACAGTTTGTTTTAACACTGTATCGACAACAAGCTTAAAGAATTTTTAATTTAACGTTTCCGTGTTGAAATGTATATTGAAATGTTATCTATATTTTGTATACTGGTTTGGAGACTAAAGTCTTTGTGCTTTCTACTCCAAAAATTAGTAATCTATATTTTGTATACAGGTCCTTTAGATTTAATTCATACAGATATTTGCGACATGAAGTCTACACCATCTCGCAATGGGAAAAAGTACTTCATCACTTTTATTGCCGATAGTACGAGATATTGCTATGTTTACCTAATTAGTAGTAAAGATGAAGCAATTGATGCGTTCAAGCAATACAAGAATGAAGTTGAAACACAACTTAGCAAAAAGATGAAAATGATAAGAAGTGATAGGGGTGGCGAATATGAATCTTCTTTTGAACAAATATGTTTGGAAAATGGCATTATTCACCGAACAACTGCCCTGTACTCTCCTCAATCTAACAGAATTGTGGAAAGAAGGAATCGAACATTTAGGAGATGATGAATGCCTTGTTGATAAGTTCTGGTTTACCACAGAACTTGTGGGGGGAAGCTATACTTACATCAAACCGAATAATCAACCGTCTACCCCACAGTAAAACACAGTCCATCCCGTATGAAAAATGGAAAGGAAGGAAACCCAGCTTGAAATATTTCAAAGTGTGGGGGTGTTTAGCTAAAGTACAGGTTCCTAATCCTAAAAGGGTGAAGATAGGATCAAAACGGTTGGTTGTGTATTTATTAGATATGTAACCAATAGCAAGGCATATCATTTTCTGGTTCATAAATTAGAAAATCCTGAGATCCACGTTAATACGGTTAATACGGTAATAGAATCCGATAATGGTGAATTCATTGAAACTATTTATCCGTATAAAAAGGAAAGTGAATCGTCCTACAAAAGTCAAAACGACATCGGGAGGAAACAACATATGGTATGCCTAATGAGGAAAATCCGAGAAGAAGTAAACGTCAAAGGACATCTACTTCATTCGGTCAAGATTTTCTGACTTTCCTGCTAGAAAATGAGCTTTGAACCTTCAAGGAAGAAATGTCTTCCTCAGAAGCACAATATTGGAAAGAGGCTGTCAATAGTGAAATAGAATCCATATTGAGCAACCACACTTGGGAGCTGGTTGATCTTCCTCCAGGTAACAAAACTTTGGGTTCTAAATGGATTTTCAAGAAGAAAATGAAAGATATGGTACTATTGACAAATACAAGGGAAGACTTGTTGTCAAAGAATTTAGACAGCGAGAAGGTCTTGACTATTTTGACACATACTCACTGGTAACAAGAATTACATCCATTCAAATGCTAATAGCGTTAGCCGCCTTGTATGGTCTTCAAATCCATCAAATGGATGTAAAAAAGGCCTTCTTATATGGTGGTCTGGAGGAAGAAATTTACATGAACCAACCTGAAGGATTTGTGGTTCCGGGAAAAGAAAAGAAGGTGTGCCGACTTGTTAAGTCCCTTTACGGACTAAAACAAGCACCCAAGCAATGTCATGCGAAATTTGACCAAACAATGTTGTCAAATGGCTTTAAGATTAATGAATGTGATAAATGTGTTTACATTAAGAACGTTCCAAATCATATAGTCATTGTTTGCTTATATGTTGATGATATGCTAATAATGAGCAAAGACATTGCCGACATTCAAGCTACTAAGCGTATGCTTGCTAGTAAGTTTGATATGAAAGACTTAGGAGTTGCCAATGTAATTCTAGGAATTAAAATCCAGAGGACTCCTCAGGGTATAGCTTTGTCTCAATCACATTACGTGAAAATGGTACTTGAAAAATTCAAACACTTGGAATTTAGAAGTGCAAGAACTCCAATTGACTTAAACCATTATCTTGTAAAGAATAAAGGTGAAAGAACATCTCAATTGAATTATGCTCGTGTATTGGGAAGCTTAATGTATATCATGAACTGTACACATCCTGATATAGCTTGTGCAATAAGTAAACTTAGTCGATTCACAAGTAATCCCAACAAACATCACTGGTTGGCAATGAAATGAGTTCTGGGATATTTGGAATATACCCAAAACTACGCCTTGCACTACAATAATTATCCCTCGGTTATCGAAGGATATAGTGATGAAAATTGGTTGACCGGCTCAACAGAAACAAAGTCCACAAGTGGATATGTTTTTACTGTTGGCAGAGGAGCAGAATCTTGGAAGTCTTCCAAACAGACGTGCATCGCTCGCTCTACAATGGAATCTGAGTTTATAGTTTTGGATAAGGCCAGCGAAGAAGCTGAATGGATTCGAAATTTCTTAGAAGACATTCCATTCTGGCCAAAACCTTTGGCTTCTATATGCATACATTGTGATAGTGAGGCTGCAATAGGACGGGCAGGAAGCATTATGTATAACGGAAAGTCTTGTCATATACGACGAAGACATAAAACCGTTAGACAACTACTCTCTAGTGGAATTATCACTATGCTTATGTAAGATCAAAGGATAATGTGGAGGATCCGCTTACAAAAGTCCTAACTAGAGAGGGAGTTGAGAAATCATCTAAGGGAATGAGACTATGGCCGAGAACAAGTCATCATGGCGGTAACTCTACTTAGAATTTTTGATATTCCGAGATCTAGGTTCAAGGAGCTCAAACAAAGTTGTGATTGACCGGTTCAACATTGTTTAAGTAAACTCTTTGGTCCCTTCTCTGATGAAGACAATGTTCAGTAACAAGGATAGAACTTTACACGTTCTTTAATGATTATCTAAGTTTGATGTGGTGTCAATCTAAAGGATTACACATTTAGGAATCACCTCTGTAAGTGTGAAGTGGAAGCCGTTTCAATGAGAATTCTGTAAGGCTAATTCTCTACGCACTTATGAAACCAGGCGGTGTTCATGGCTGAAACGAACACAACAGTGAAAACCAAAAGGCGGTTAAGTGTTGGTTGTGTGACATATGGTTGTCTAGTTATACACTAAAGTTCGACGGTTCAAAGATATCAAATCTACCTATGGACCGCGTATATCCGACATATGTTCACTACGGAAAGTTCAAAGGAAAACCTACTTATCCAGATGCAATTAATCCTTACTTGCAAATCACACAGCTTTCATCTATGATCATTCTTGTTACAACCATTTCCATTCATGTGTGGATTGTTGGACTATAAAGCCATTGGGCTTTAAAGACAAGGAGTTTGAATTGGAAAATAGTGGGAAATAAAATGGAGAAAAATTAAAATTTGAATCAAGTGAGCTTTGTCATGAACTTTGTACCACATTGATGAAAGACAACTACACTTGTGTGTATAAATATAGAATCACTTCTTAGAGTTCTTAAAAGAAGCTGAAGAGAATGAACCTTCGCGCCGTCATCGCCGCTCGGCTCGACTTCGGCTTTGGATTTGGATTTGGAAAATGATCAATCGATAAGATTATTTTTGGACAAAATTTATTTAATTAATTATTTAAGAATTAATTAAGTGCCAGTCAGTTCATTAACAGAATTAACTGAAACGTATAATCCAAACGCTGCCTTTCCCTTCTGAACAGACACCTCTTCCTGAACAGACATCACACTGCCTATAAATTCCGAGGCATGACTTCTTTTTCACTCACTGAAAATCTAGAATTTCCTTCTGAAAAATACTGCATTCTACTTCTCAGTCTCTCTCTCAAATTCGTAAGTGT
>ML330147.1:0-12988 GCA_005239505.1 Nicotiana paniculata | reverse complement strand
GTTTTGAACTTTAAAACTTGGCACGTGTTGGGATGTTTAATCAAATATGTGAAAATCCTTAGTAATCTGAGTGTTGGCTTGCCTAACCCTGGTGTTGGGCGCCATCAAGACCTGAGTTATTATTTTGGGTCGTGACAATAACACGTAATTCGGGGTTTCATACCCTCATCACTAAGTTTAGAAGAGTTACTTACCTCGAACAAGCCAATTTCAATACCGAGCAAGCCAAGCAATGCTCCAAAAATGCCATCCCGTGTGTTTCGACATCTGAACGGCTCGAAACTAACAAAAAACAACTCAAATACATCAAACAATAATAAAGGAACAAATCCCAATCGAAAAAGGTCGAATCTTTAATCAAAACTCCAAAATCAGCCAAAAAGCCCAACTGGGCCCGCACCTCGGAACCCAACAAAACTCAAAAATTCCTTCAACCCATTCAATTACGAGTCCAACCATACTAGTTTCACTCAAATCTGACTCTGAATCGATGTTGAAAACTCAAAAATTCACGTTATGAAATTTTAGACAAAACCTCCAAATTTCACTTTGAAATTATCAATCAAATGCCAAAAACGAAGATGGATTCATGAAATATAACCAAAATCGAGTATATAACACTTATTCCAATTCATATGGTGTCCTAATCCATATGGTGAAAATTGCCTCCAAAAATTATCCAAATCTGAGCTCCCGAACTCAAAATGTGACCAAATGAACAAAAATTCAATATTAAGTACTATTGCTCAGTTGTTCTGCCTCGTTTTGCATGACAAATAATCTCAAAACTTGCTTTTGATGCCTTCAATGAATTCCTTGTGAACTTTCAGTGAAGATAGAATTTTGAATCACTCCATTTGACATTATAATGAAGGAGATATATTGGTTTCAATATTTAGTGCAAATTTTAAATACGAAGTCAGTGGCAATTTCGTAATTAATCTGAAAAATCGGGCGACCCAATTCTTAGTAAAATGACCATAAAATCCTCATACGATGTCCAAATTTAATGATTCTTTTTGCTATGGATCCGTAATTACAATACAGATCTAATACTTCAACCAAAATAGAAATCGGAGCTCATTGCAATGTGATACCATTTATGCTTGAAGAAACGACGTCGAAACATAAGAAAAACGAGCGCAACACAACCCAATTCTATCCAAAACTCACCCGAGCCTCTCGGGAACCCGTACAAACATATAAACAAGTCCCATAACATAACATGTACTTACTCGAGGCCTCAAATCACACATAACAACATTGAAATGATGAAACACACCTCAAATCAAACTTAATGAACTTTCGAACTTTCGACTTCCAAAAACTCGTACGGAGATACTCGTGCCCCCAAACTACCGAGCAATGTGCTAATTCTCAAAACGACCGGTCGGTTCGTTACATTCTCCCCCACTTAAACATACATTCGTCCCCGAACGTGCCAAGAGTTGTTTCCAAGGCCATCAAACCGTCGTATAAATTTACCATGCACATACTCGGTGGTGATCCCACGTCACCCTATTTCAAATAGGCCCGACCACACCACACAACTGAATATCATTACTCCATCTTAGTCCGTAAACCACAATATCCAATTTCCAATATCCAAAATTACTACAAGACCCGAACTTCGCATATAGACATTGTATAAGTATGAACAAGTTGTATCAAGCGATAACCATGACCCACGACACAATCACATAATATACCACACAACTCAAATACTCATAGATATAGCTTCTGACAGCAATAGCTGCTCGATCACCAACTCGACACTGGTAACGAAACTCATTTAAACTAAAATCTTGTTCTGAACCTTTGTACACTGCCAATGATGAAAGAAACACACAGAAACTTGTAATCACTTATCATACCAACAAGTCCTGGAACTCTCCCTTCTTCGACAAGAACTATAGCCAATTTCTAAGCCGACACCCGATATTATCCTTCCAACTATGTTGTAATTAATTACGATAGTATCCATTCTAGGTCCAATGACCTCATCTTACCCAAGACAATCATTCTGGTGACATGCCACATCAACACAATCTAAAGCCACAACCCGTGCAATCCGTGCACCAATAAGAAACAATTCAAATGTACTCAAATCATAGAAAATGACTCAAACGTGAGAAATGTCTCGCAAGCTTAACAAGTACTGCCACAACGAAATACTGAAAATTCATCACACCCCGTAGGACCATCACACAAATCTAACACAAATATTCATACCTCAACATAATTTCACTGCAATGCGTGACCCCATCTAAGCGCTGGTCCATATTACATACCTCGAGCCGCATTGCTCAAAACGAATAACCACACGATATTCGACATCCAATACCCAAAGTGCATTACCATAACCACAGAGAGCAAATAACACTATACGGCAATCCGGAAAGAACATAGCCCACGCGCAATCAATCATGCAGTACCCAAATACTCACCTCGCTCAAATTCCGCTATAAAGCACAAATAGAACCGCAACATATGTGCATATAACCAATGAATCACAACTCCTCGTAGCATATAAGTGTAACTCACCGATCACTTCAGAACACAAATAAGCTCGGCAACAACCAAACAACACATCCCTCAACAATAGCAGTATGGAGCCAACCAATTCGACCCGGTGCAGAACACACATCGTAATTGGGCCTACCAATGGACCTCTAAATGAACTCTAGTCATCCACAAATAGATAAACGACCCTCCGAAGTTCCACAATGACTTACCCATAACACATACCATCCCCTAACTAGCTTTGGCCACATTTTCACAGTCCACAACCACAAAACGATCTACTCATGAGAACTCCTAGTCTCAAAATCTATAGAGAACAAGAATCACCATATCCGACCCCAACTCCACCGCACAAATATCTGACACATATCTCATACACGATCATCCCACGAGGAATACTTCTAAAATTCTTCTGTGCCACAAAGAAAAATTTGAACATCATCGGTCGATCAACCAGAAGAGTGTCGCCATACTAATGATCCATATCTAATAGTAATATCATCTATCTAATCATCTAAGATCGTCCATGCTGCCTAAGAATTCAGGACCTTCCTTTCAAAACGGTATCGTGACCTTGCACCTGCAAATCTCAATACTACACAACACACCACACCCATTATGCCATCATATGAAAGATATGAAAATGTCAAAATCAACTATGAGTCGCAAGTAGAATATATATGTTCAATCAGCTAGAATCCTTCCATTTGATCCCATCTAGGAGGAAATCCCAATACGCAACATGTTTCACACACCGATAGGACATATACACCTCGAACCATGGTAGAAACCATCGAGAACTCTTCGAAACCCATTTTCACATAATCAGTCCATTAGAACTGAATCTTTCTAACTCAACCAAGCCACGCAGGTTGCCAAATTCCAAGAGCATTGGCACGAAGCACCTGTAGAAACTCACCACATCACAAGTACCCAAAAAAATAGATCATATCTATTATTGTGCTGATCCAACCTACTACCAAGTTGTCCCAATTTCTCCAAGTTTCTTTCTAATTTCCTTCAAGTTGACACTTTTCCTTGCCAGAACACCACGACCCTTAACCAAAGTTCACCACAATTGGCCCTATCATAAAACCGCATTCCTTAAAGCCCATAAGCCGCTGAACGTTCTCTTAAGCACCCCCAAATACCACAACCGAGATACTCATTCCTAAAAGACCTCCTGCGAATTTCAAACTATTCTTTCACCTTCCAGATACAAAAATCTATAATCCATAAGGATATAGAAACGCCACAAGTCTCGACACCATTTATCGAAAATCTTAATTTCTATCCATATAAAAATCCTGAAAGTTCCCAAGTGGTACATATATATCTTGAACCCATTACAACCCTCTCAAGAGCCTTCCACTCTGCTCAAATTTCAATTAAACCGACTAGACGGATCGAATGATCTGTGTCCCATTAGCACACCAACACTCAAGGAAGTAACCCACACTCCTAAGGAACCAAGAAAATTCCTACTCCATGCACACTAAACCCTTCACGAATAACTACTCAATTATTTCATGATTCTCATATACTCATAGAGTGTAATACAACCTGTATCCACTCGAGTCATCCTTGATCTCCACCTCTGCAAGTCATAACTGATTCACAAGTATACCTCAAATCGAAAGTAATCCAACACATAACCATACAATCAACTCGCTGATAGCAGACTCCTCCACTTGGCTCAAAGCCATAGATCAAAACACACAATAACTCAAAATGCTTACACTCTATTACTGACACAATACCGTAATGAAATTCAATTGAATCCTTCATAAGATCACTTGCACAACCCACATAGTACCTCAAATCATTTGCCAATCTCGCATTCACCCTAGTAACAACCAAGCTAACTCCCATCAGCGATCCAAACTCAAATTGCAACACATATAATTCACTGGCAATAGGGAACCTCTACAAAACAATATAGGGTTCACACAACCTCAGGACACCTCGCAGGAGATAACCCACCTACTTAGTCTCAATCTGACATCTCTTCTTGCCCTTTCACAACCACAACTACTATGCGATCGCTTAATCTTCTTGAGTCTGATCTCAATAATAAGACACGAGAACCTAATTTGTTCCGGCATTAAGCAATAAGAAAGATCCTTTAATACACTAATAACTCGGAACCATACGTCGCATCAAGACAGAAACCAAACACCAATAGTCCTTTCTACATCTCAAGTAAATTCTTCTTGTCATATTCGAACAATCTGAACACATCTCGCAGTCATATCATACTCACCACATAGTCATCCAATCACAAATTCCACTAATAGGGACACCATTAGACATATAAGTCCCAAAAGCACGTGCTCACACAGTCGAACTCTCTATGCTTGTTGGTCCCAAACGCACATGCAAGTATACGTGGTCGTAGCAAGTAATATAATGTTAAATCGAATGTCGAACCCACAGGGACTTGCGTAAACTACTTGCTGCATCACTCTGATTGTTATTTAATCAAGCCAAAATAAAATCCAGGAATGTAACTAATTTATACTACGAATCTATGGAATAACTAATTATCAAGTACGAAAATATTGTTTTGTATTCAGTTAGAGGCAAATATTCCAAGGTTGTGATAAGTTCACCACTCGTATTGCATTCTAATTAACTCTCCCCTTCATATAATTCACTCATGGTTACTAATTAATCAATAAATGCTCTCATAGCCTTCTCCCGAAGTACTACTTGCCTATTCTTAATAGATTAACGCCTATATTCCTATGGAATTAATCTATTCGAACGCACTAAGATTACGATGTTTAATTAAGCACGGTGACTAGGTATATTCCTATCCTAACCACAAATCCTCTCTCCTGAAGGGTTAAGATCGCTCTCTCTTCAATTCTTCTCTAATATATATATACGGCTTTCCCAAGCATAACATAGATAGTATATAGAACCAAATTGATGGCCAGACAATTAAGCAATTAAACACAGAATTGAAGAAACAACCATATATTGAGTGAACTATAATCAAGGTTAAATTAATGTCGAATAACAATATTCATGGCTAAACTACAACCCTAGAAAAATGGGTGTTTAGTCACTCATGCTATAATCAAACAATTGCATAAATTGAAAATACTAGAATAAGATGAAGAAAACTGAGAAATCCTTCGCTTCCTAATGATCCAGTGTGTATATTCTCTTCAAAATGGCATACCTCTCTCAAAGTTGTGTTTTTGGGTCTACTTATATGTTTTGGGACAAACCCTAAATGTGTAGGATACTTCTAGTCAAAGCGGGAAACACTTAGAACCTTCAAAACTCGGACTGGGCCGGATCAGGGACCACGCGTTACAGGCCAAACACCTGGCTAACGCCTGGCCAAGGCTGGCGTTATGGGTCAAACGCCCACCAAACGCCTAGTCTCACCAGGCGTTATAGCCCAAACGCCCGACTATAGCCTGGTATGACCAGGCTTTACAGCTCAAACGCCCGACTATAGCCAGGTTCACTCCTTTTTGACTCTTGAGCGTATTTTTGATGTTTATGCATCCATTTAGCTCGGCTTCCATCTCCAATTCACCTACACATGAAATAGACTCCATTATGCACATACGACGTGTATTTTTATCATTAACGCACATAAAATGTAAGGCACATAATGCTTTAAACCATGAATTATAGCCACACATCAACACCCCACACTTAAACATTTTCTTGTCCTCGAGCAATGGGACAATCTACTACCCTTAAACACGTACCAAGTTCATTATCAAGGAGTATTTTAATGTTCAATCACACACCTTACCCCTTAACTATGATCGATACCGGCAATCAAGTAGGAACATACAAAATTTCACTTTCTTCCCCTTCTTTAAACATGACCAAGTATAACAATTTAGTCAATCATACCAACAACCTAATTGCAACCACCCAACCTCAATAGTCAACTTGCAACTACTAAGCCCTCTCAATTCACGCACCTACCCCTCAAGAAAGTTACAACATTACCAATTGTTCATGAGATCATGTGCCCTCACCAACAACAAAAGAGTGAATATAACTAGTCCACACATTCAAATATTCCTTTGAACATAATTTAAGGACATCACACAGTTAAACAAATTCCCTCACTCTCACAAAGAATTCATATGCATCCCGTGGTCGTACCATAAGCTTGCCCTTAGTGTAGATCTATACTAATTCAAGTTAGCCAAATCTAGGATCAATTAGGACTTTTAAGGTTGTAATGTAGGCTAAAGGACGTGTATGACATATTTAGGAATAGTGACTAACCCTCCTAAGCACAATTCCCTTGCCACAATTCATATTTATATAGCCCTTTTTCAATTAAGCACTTCTATATTTTCACTAGCACAAATTAATAAAAATTGGAGGTGTGTATATTTTTGTTCATACTTTTAGTATCATTTTGTTTTTTTTCTTTCCTCCACACACTCCATACATGAAGATTCAATGGCTAGTGACTTTTGAATACAATTCTTAGTGCAATAACGGGCCTTCCCATGGCTCCACTCCAAAGTTAATCCCCAATATCTCACCTTACTTCTTTTAGCGACTAAGTGCCTTAGGAGGAAAAGGTGCAAAAATCTCGATTTGAGAACAAAGTATGGGTAAGGCTTGTAATGTGGGTACCAAAGAAAAGGTCAAACAGCTCAAAGGGGCTAGCAATGGGAATTTTTAATTTTCATGTGACAAGCACATCCATTATCAAGCAAGAAAATGCCTACGTCATCTCCTAGACTAGCATAACCTACAGTTTCGCTTCGATTAACACACGGGGAAAGTTCTAGACTACACAGGATAGCATAGAAAATCACTAAACCTCAATCACACATTGCACATGACTAAATCACAACGGTTTTATTCAACTTTCAAGTCAAGCAAGCACACAAAATTGAGAGAATTAAGCAATATGTAGCATACAAGTCAAGCAACTGAGCTAAGGCATCACAAAATAGGCTATTTAGTTTTACTCAGGCATCACATGTCAAACCAAATATAAGGAAAAGCAGAACGTATGTCATAACCTGATATGTCGACATCAAACATGTCATAGGGTATTTCTAAGAGTAACTCAGTTCCTTCCTAACTACTCAAAAAACAAAAATAATTTAAAGTGTTCGATTCAAGTTACACCCTTGGAAAAGAACCGTTGCCCAAAGAAAAACCAAGGGATACTACCTAACTATCCTACAAAAAAAATAAAAAATCTTTTTGTCATTTTAAAATCGGACTTTATCCCTCAAGAAATTGTCCAAAAGATCCATCGTTGAAAAAGTTCGAGATTTTTCTAAAAAAAATAAAACAATAATTTTTATACAATTACACTTCAGATAGTTGTTTCCCCACCCCACACTTATGTTATGCATAGTCCTTGATGCATGATCACAAAGAAAAAAATTAAAACAAGGGTGAGAAATACTCCCTGAGACCCTCTCGGGCCTAGCTCGGATATGATTCTCAATCTTTAGAGTCAGGATGACCCCACACTTAAGCTCAAACATTCCCCTCAGCTTCAACTTTTGGGTACTAAGACTTCCCCTACTCTGCCAAATAAAAACAACACAAAAATGACATTAAAAATAATGAAAAGATATACAGGCTGGGTTGCCTACCAACAAGAGCCTTATTTAACGTCGCGGCACGACACAGAATCTCGCCTCACTAATCAGCGAGCACTACCTTGATCTTCTCACGATTTATGGTACCACCCCAATAGTGTTTGACTCTATGTACATTCATTAAAAATTTTCTTTCACCATGTATAGCTCGCAACTCAAGTGCACCATATGGGGTGACTCTCATTATCTCAAACGGGCCTGACCATCTCGATTTCAGTTTTTCAGGAAACAGTCTCAGCCTAGAATTGGATAATAATACCTGTTGGCCTGGCTCAAAATGACGCAGCTTTATATGTTTGTCATGCCATCTCTTGGTCTTTTCTATGTAAAGTTTGGCATTTTCGTATGAGTGCAACCTGAACTCATCCAATTCATCCAACTGCAGCAATCTTTTCTCACTTGCGGCTTCAAGGTTCATGTTTAGCTTCTTGATGGCCCAATATGCTCTATGTTCAAGCTCTACGGGCAAGTGACATGCCTTCCCATAGACCATCTTGTACGGTGATGCTCCAATTGGTGTTTTGTACGCTGTTCTGTATGCCCATAAGGCATCATCTAACTTAGCAGCCCAATCTTTCCTGTTCACACTCACCGTTTTCTCTAATATTTGCTTAATTTCTCTGTTGGATACCTCTGCTTGTCCACTTGTTTGAGGGTGATATGCTGTTGCAACTTGATGACAGACCCCATATTTAGCTAAAAGGTTATTCAACAACCGATTGCAAAAGTGGGTTCCTTCATCACTAATTAAATCACGTGGAGTACCAAATCTGGAGAATATATTCTTCTTTACAAACGCAACGACAACCATGGAATCATTCGTCGGCAATGCAATTGCCTCCACCCATTTCGACACGTAGTCAACTGCAAGCAAAATGTATTTATTTCCCCTGGATGATGGGAATGGACACATAAAGTCTATCCCCATACATCAAAAATCTCTACCTCCAAGATATTATTCAAAGGCATCTCGTGCTTCCTTGTTATTGTTCTTGTTCTCTGACACTGGTCACACTTTTTAACAAATGCGTAGGCATCTTTGAATAGCGTTGGCCAAAAAAACCCAGATTGTAGCACTTCCGCCGCTGTTCTGTCGCCACCATGATGGCCCACATATGGTGATGCATGACAATCATACAACACAAGTTCCACTTCTTTATGAGGAATACATTTCCTCATTAAATGATCAACACATTCTTTGTACAGGTAGGGCTCATCCCAGTAGTAAAACTTCACATCGCGTAAGAACCTCTTTCTTGCTTCACATTCTATTTCTGGAGGAAGTACCCACTCACCAGATAATTCACATAATCACCATACCATGGAGGAGGGTCTTGGGTTATAGNTACCCCACTCACCAAATAATTCACAAAGTCTGCATACCATGGAGGAGGGTCTTGGGTTATAGCAAAATGTTGCTCATCAGGAAAAACTTCTTTAATATCTCCACCCTCCTCCATATGATCATGATTTTCCAGTCTCGACAAATGGTCAGCTACTTGGTTATCAATGCCCTTTCGGTCTCTTATCTCCACATCAAATTACTGCAACAATAAAACCCAGCGCATCAATCTAGCTTTAGATTCTTTTTTTGTAAATAAATACCTGATTGCTGCGTGATCTGTGTGGACTATAACTTTTGTTCCCACCAAGTATGCCCAGAATTTTTCAAAGGCCCACACCACAACTAACAACTCCTTCTCAGTGTTGGTGTAATTTTGTTTTGCATCATCAAGGGTCTTACTCTCATAGTAGATGGAATAAAACACTTTGTCTTTCCTTTGGCCTAGCACTGCCCCAATTGCATGGTCACTGCATCACACATAAGTTCAAATGGTACTGACTAATCAAATGCAACAATTATGGGGGCAGCTACCAATTTCTTTTTGAGCTCCTCAAATGCCTTCAGGCAGGGTGCATCAAAATTGAACTTGACATCATTTTCCAGCAATCTGCACAAACGAGTAGCAATTTTAGAAAAATCTTTAATAAAGCGCCTATAAAATCCTGCGTGTCCCAAGAAACTCCGGACGCTCTTCGCTGAAATTGGTGGAGGTAGTTTTTCAACTGCCTCCACTTTTGCCTTATCAACTTCGATGCCACTTTTAGATACTCTATGACCCAAAATGATGCCTTCCTGCACCATAAAGTGACAATTCTCCCAATTTAACACCAGATTCATTTCTTCACAACGGGCCAACACCATGTTCAGATTTTTCAAACAATCATCATATGATGACCCAAAGACTGAGAAGTCATCCATGAACACCTCTACGAATTTTCCACCATGTCAGTGAAAATAGCCATCATACATCTCTGGAAGGTGGCTGGTGCATTGCAAAGACCAAATGGCATTCGCTTGAAGGCGAATGTGCCATAAGGGCAAGTAAACGTGGTCTTCTCCTGATCCCCTGGGCATATGACAATTTGATTGTAACCTGAATACCCATCCAGAAAGCAATAATATTCATGCCCTGCTAATCTGTCCAGGATTTGATCAATGAATGGGAGTGGAAAATGATCCTTGCAGGTTGCTTTGTTGAGCCTTCGATAATCAATGCAAACTCTCCAACCCGTAATAGTACGGGTAGGAATTAACTCATTCTTCTCATTCTCAATCACGGTCATCCCTCACTTTTTGGGTACACATTGAACCGGGCTCACCCAGTTGTTGTCAAAAATAGGAAAAATGATATCTGCATCCAGCAATTTTATGACTTCTTTCTTCACTACTTCTTTCATGATGGGATTCAGCCTCCTTTGTTGCTCAACACTCGGGCGATGTCCATCTTCCAAAAAGATTTTATGCATGCAAAACGATGGGCTGATTCCCTTAATATCTGCAATGGTTCACCCAATCGCCTTTTTGTGCTCAAGAAGTACCCTAAGCAATTTATGTTCTTGTGTATTGGTCAGGCTGGATGAGATGATCACGGGCAATGTATCAGAGTTCCCCAAATAAGCATAGGGTAAATGTGCTGGAAGTGGTTTGAGTTCCAGCTTTGGAGCCTCTTCAATAGATGGCTTAGGAAGGGTTAGAGTAACAGGCTTGTTCAACTCTTCAAATTTTCCTAGCCCGTGGAGGTCACTGCAGGATACTTCAAGAACTTTCTCAATGTCTCCCCTTGTTTCATCCCCACAGTCTTCTTCATCCCCAACCAACACTCGCTCAAGATGGTCAACAGGACTCATGTAGGGAACCATTGACGCCGATTTGCTTTCCACTACAGTAATCATGGATAGCTCTTCATAGTGGACAGATAACTTGAGTGACTTATAAACATTAAACACCTCCATTCGATCACCAACTCGCATCGTCATTATCCCTTCACAAATGATAGCTCGGCCCGTAGCTACGAAGGGACGCCCCAAAATAAATGAGACTTCCTAATCAGGCTCATAGTCCAAGATAATGAAATCAGCTGGGAATATGAAAGAGCCCACCTGAACCAGCACATCTTCAGTTACTCCCTCAGGATGAGCAAGGGAGCGATCAACCAATTGTAAAATCACTGTTGTTGGGCGTGGCTCACCCAACCCGAACTGCTTGAATACAGATAGCGGCATCAAATTAATGCTTGCCAAGATCGCACAAAGCTCGCTTGATTGCATGCTTACCAATTGAGATTTGGATAGTAAAACTACCCGAATCTTTTAATTTCTGAGGTAGCTTGCTTTGAATTCTTGAGCTAACTTCCTCAATGAGCGCCGCAGTTTCGAACTCAGTCAGCCTTCGTTTATTGGCCACAATGTCCTTGATGTATTTAGCATATTTGGGTACCCCTGCAGAATGTCTACCAGTGGAATATTTATTTGTACCTGCTTCAAGAGGTCAAGCAACTTTTTGTATGCGGCATTATCTTTCACCTTTTGCAACCTTTTAGGGAATGGAGGGGGTGGCCTCGCACCAAATGGTGGGGGATGCTTAGCCACCGCCTCCTTTGCTGGCTTATCTAATTCTTTTGGGTTGTCTGATGTTGATTCAATAGTGGCTGGTTTCTCATTAAAAGTTACCTGCTTTCTCTTTTTGGACTGGACTTCTTCCAATTGCCTCCCATTCCTCAATGATACAACATTAACAGATGCTTTAGGATTAGCTTCTGTGTCTCTTGGAAGAGCCCCTGTTGGTCGGGTATTCTAAGAACTGGCGAGTTGCCCCACTTGACGTTCTAATTTCTCATCGCTACAGTCTGGGCTTGGTGATCAGCCATTATTTTCTGATTGAAAGCAAGTTAGTCGTTCATCATTCTCTTCATAATCTCCTCAAGGCTTGCTGATGGTTCAGCCTNGTGCTGGATGCCTGTAGTGATTCTGAGTGCTTTGATTTCCACCCCAAGAGAAGTTTGGGTGATTTCTCCATTTGGGGTTATAAGTGTTTCCATATTGATTTTCTTGTCCCCTATTCGCGTTACCCACAAAGTAGACAGAATCTGGATTAACTGGGCATAAATCACTCGAATGACCTTCTCCACAGACTTCACAAAATACATGAATCTGTTGCACTGGTTGGGCCTGTTGCACTGGTTGATATTGTTGCTTGTTAATGATCAGGTTCATCTGATTTACTTGGTTAGTCAATGTGAAATCTGAGCTGACAATGCTGAGACCACATCTAGTTCAAGAACCCCTGGTGACATTTGAACCACATTTATCCCCATCTAACCTTGCCAGTCTGGATTGCTTTTGGAGAATTTATTCAGTAATGCAAATATTTCATCATAATTGTTCTCCAACACCTAACCTCCGGCTGCTGCATCTACCACAATTTTTGTTTGCGGATGGAGCCCTTCAATGAAAATGTGAACTAACACCTCGTTTGTCTGATTGTGATGAGGGCAATCTCTGAG
>MDKI01207523.1:0-21439 GCA_005239505.1 Nicotiana paniculata | reverse complement strand
TAGATATATATATATATATATATATATAGGCTAATACAAATCATCTACTACAACAAGTCTGGGAATGTAAAGTAAAATGACAGAGTAGGAAGGAGAAAGAGTAGGCTGCGAATGTCGAGCAACTGCCTCACAATCTCCGAACAATGCTCCAAATGGGGTAGCTCAACTATACCTCTGCCCAGGTACCTGAATCTGCACACAAGGTGCAGGGAGTAACGTGAGTACGCCAACTCAGTAAGTAACCAAAGTATCTAAAAATATGAGTGCAGTGACGAGCATTTAAACTTTATAGTTTCATAAAAATAAGTACTAGTAAATGTAAGAGATCAAGTCAGGAGTCCACATTTACCAAATCTTTTGCAAAACTCCAGTTTTTCTGTTTAAACTTGTATATAACATTAGTCCACATTTATCAAAGAGGCTCAGTGTAAAGAAAAGTGAAAACAGTAGTTTCACAAAAATATCAGCCACTCGGGCGCAATGTCACTCACAATTAAAGCCTCTCGGGCAAGCCTCTTAGTCACTCGTGACTGTACTCTCATAATTCAATGCTCACACTCAGCACTCTCACTCATCAGGTACCATGTAACAACTGCTGCGGCGTGCAACCCGATCCAATATGTGTGTGTGTGTGTATATATATATATATATATATATTTCTACGGCGCGCAGCCCAATCCATTTATAACATACGCTGATGCGTGAAGCCCGATCCACATAATAGTCGACTGCTCTGACTGGGGCTGTACAGACTCCTGGAGGAGCTCCTTCAGCCCAAGCGCTATATTATTGCGGTGTGCAGCCCGATCCATATATAATCTATATTGCTGCGGCGTGCAGCCCGATCCATATGTAATATATAACATATATATTATTGCGGTGTGCAGCCCATCCCATAACTATCCTCACATGCTCGGCTCTCGGCCTTACTCAGTCATCCTCACAAGCCACTCGGGCAATTCATCTCAACTCACGGGACTCAGCCCAAAATACCTCTTAGGGTTTCAAATTAGTGTGATAACAGTGAAAATAACAAAAAGTAGAAAACATGACTGAGTTTGCAATTGTTCTATCAGGATAGTGTGAGAATAGTGTAAAACTACCTTTGAGGGTCTAAACAGGTCGGCACAAGGCCCCAAACATGGCTCACAGCTCATAAACAAGTATAAATTTCTAAAATACAGGATATCGTAAGGCTTCAAATCGAATACGAGGCTTAATAGTCTCTACGGGGTGGACCAGGTCACAATCCCTATCAGTGCTCGCCCACACGCTCGTCACCTAGCATGTGCATCACCTCATTTACCAAAACAATATCAAATACCGAGGTGTCATACCCTCAGGTTTAGAGTTACAATCGTTACTTACCTCAAAACAGCCCAAAAGCTCTCTGTGATGATCTTGACCCTCGAATCGGCTCCCACATGCTCCGAGTCTATCATAAATCAGATCAATAACATCAAAATATACTAGGGAGACGAACCCCAATCAAAACTATCAAAATTAGGCACAATTCTCCAAATTGGCCAAACTCGAGCCCTGGGCCCACGTATCGGAATCCGATAAAAATTACATCACAAGAATCCTTATCCTCGCACGAGTATGTACATACCAAGAACATCAAAATCGGACCTCAAATGGCCCCTCAAATCATCAAAAGCATTTTTCCAATTCTCATGCACCTAACCTCCCCAATTTTGGGTTTAAATTCAACAAATTTCCGATCTAATTACTTAAAAAACGAGAATCAAATTATGAAGTCGAAAATATTACCTCCAAGTTATTCTCTTTGATTTCCTCTTCAAACCCTCTTAAAGAGCTCCAAACCCGCTCAACAATGGAGGAAAAATAGACTAATTTCGAAAAAATGGCCTTTTAAAACATTCTGCCCAACACTAAATATTCCTTCAGTGCGATCGCGTCTCCAGCTACGCAGTCGCGATGCATTGTCTCTCCTCCCTCTGTGCGATCGCGTCCACCCAATCGCGTTCGCATAGAGTAACCAAACACCCCCCACCACCACCACCACACGCGCCCACACTGTGCGATCATAATGCACCTCACGCGACCGCACTGTACTGGCTCCTCTCACTTCGCAATCGCAAACCACTAAAAGCGATCGCATGTAAAAATTTTGTGATGCCTCACCAATAAGCCTATGTGATCGCAGCATCACCATGCGATCGCATATAAGGAAACCAGACCAAGAAAAATACAGCAGCAACAACAGTCCTTTTTAAGGACAAATACACTCCGTTAACCACCCGAAACACACCCACAGTCACCAAAATGTACATTCACCCATAGGACGAGGGAAACTGGCCCATGAAATTAATTCCCCACATCAAAAATTTCAACCTCCGTAATACCATGCAATGGCATCTCATCCCTTTTCTTAATCGTTCCCGTTCTTTGGAATCTATCAGACTTTTTCACAAACTCATGGGTATCTTTAAAGAACCAAGGCATAAAGAAAACCGATTGCAACACCTTGCCTGCTGTTTTATCACCCGCATGGTGAGCACCATAGAGATATGCATGACAGTCATGTAAAATATCATTTATTTCAGACTCGGGCACACATCTTCTCATCAACTGATCGACACACGATTTGAATAGAAATGGATCATCCCATAAATATGATCTCACATCCCACAAGAGCTTCTTTTTAACAAGCGGTTCAAGGTCAGGTGTCATTTCTCCACTTTCCTGATAGTTCACAAAATATGCATACCATGGCACTTCCCCAATAGTAACAACCAGTAATTGCTCTTCCAGAAAGGGTTCCTTGATGACATCTCCCTCAACTACATGATTTCGAGTTTTCTAACCTAGACAAGAAATCGGCCAATTGATTTTTTGTTCCTTTAGAGTCTCGGATCTCCAAGTCAAATTCTTGCAAGAGTAAAACCCAGTGGATTAGCCTTGGTTTAGTGTCTTTATTTTAAAATGAATACCTGATGGTTGAATGGTCTATGTAGACGATGACTTTGGCTCCAATCAAATAACCCAAAAAATTTATAGAATGCCTTACTACAGCAAGCAACTTCTTTTCTGTCAAAATATAATTTATTTGAGCTGGAGTAAGAGTCTTTTTTGCGTAGTAAATGGAGTGAATTAATCTGATCCTCTTTTGGACCAATACGGCCCCAATCGCACCAACACTAGCATCACTCGTCAACTTGAATGGCTCAGTCCAGTTAGGAGCCACTATGATTGGTGCATTCACTAACTTTTTTTCAGTTACTCAAATTCCTTCAGACAAGTATCGTCAAATTTGAACGGCACATCATTATCCAACAACCTGCACAAAGGAGAGGAAATTTTTGAGAAATCCTTTATAAATCAACAATAAAAACCTATATGTCCCAGAAAACTCCAAACTTCTTTCACTGAAATTGGTGGTGGAAAATTTTCTCCACCTTGGATTTTTCAACTTCCAGTCCATCTTTGGACACCTTGTGCCCCAGCACTATGCCTTCACGTACCATAAAATGGCACTTTTTCCAATTCAGTAGATGATTAGTCTCCCGTACCTAGCAAGCATTTTAGCTATATTGGTCAAGCATTCATCTAAAGAGGGACCAAACACAGAAAAATCAATCATAAAACCTCCATAAATCATTCCACCGTAGCGGTGAAAATAGCCATCGTACACCTTTGAAAAATTACTGGTGCCTTACATAACCTGAATGGCAATCTCTTAAATTCATAAGTGCCATAAGGGCATGTAAAAGTGGTTTTTTTTCATCTTCAGGGGCAATAACAATCTGATTATACCCTGAATAGCCATCAAGGAAAAAATAGTATTCCTATCCGGCTAACCTATCGAGCATTTGATCAATGAAGGGGGGAAGTGATATTTTCGTCTAGCATTATTCAACTTCCTGTAGTCTATGAATATTCTCCAGCTAGTCAACTCGTAGTTGGGATCAATTCATTTTGTTCATTCACTACATCAGTCATACCCTCTTTTTTAGGTACACACTGGACATGGCTTACCCATTTATTGTTGAAGATAGGAAATAATATACCTCTGTCGAGACACTTAATCACTTCTCTTAATACCACCTATTTCATGATTTGATTTAGGTGGTGTTGATGTTCCATGCTAGACTTGTGTCCCTCCTCCATGAATATTTTGTCCATGCAGAATATGGGGCTAATACCCTTTTTGTCGGACATTGTCCAACCAATAGCACATTTATGCTCCCTCAGTATCCTCAACACCTTTTCTTCCTGCAAGTTATCCAAATGAGAATAAATAATCATAGGTAAAGTGTTAGAACTTCCTAAAAATGCATAATGAAGGTGAGATGGTAAGGGTTTAAGTTCCAGTTTTGGGGCTTCCTCAATTGAGGGTTTAAAGGGAGGGCCGATTGGCCTATCAAAAAACTAGGATCTTTATTTTATGTATTCGCATGATGCATCTATAATTTGCATCATCTCCTCAACCTATTATTCATATTCTAAGTGATTAAACAACATCAATGTCTTTTTTAGTGCATATTCTTTAAACACACTTGACTCCATGGCTGGTTCATTAACCTCCACCATAGAAATCACAGCAAGGTCCTCGTATAACGAGGCAACTGAATGGATCGATATACTTTGAAGGCTGCTTCTTCATTTTCCACCCCCATGATCATCTTCTCTTCTCAGGCTTTGATAATTGCATCTCCAGTGGCCAAAAGGGGTCATCCCAAGATGATAGGAACTAGCTCATCAGCCTCATAGTCCAAGATGATAAAGTCTGCTGGGAAAATAAACTTTTCGATCTGTAGCAACACGTCCTCAATTAACCCCTCGGGATAAATATAAGATCTATCATCCAACTGTAGCATCACCATGGTGGATCTTGGAGCTCCTAATCCCAATTTCTTGAACACTAAAAACTACATCAGATTGATATAGTACTTGCACCTAAATCACATAGGGATCTACCCACATAGATCCCACCAATCCTCACAGGTTGGTAAAAATACCCGGATCCTCAAGATTTTGTGGAAGCTTGTGTTGAATCATGGAAGTGCTCTCCTTAATAAGCGCGACGGCTTCAAACTCAGTTAACCTACTTTATTTGACATTATATCCTTGATGTATTTTTCATATTTTGGGACATCACGGAGCATGTCCACCAAAGGGATGTTCAATTGTACTTGCTTCGGCATGCCTAGAAATTTGTGAAACTTGTGGCCATCATTCTTCTTTCTTAATCTTTGAGGAAACTGGGGTGGAACCCTTTCTACTACATGCTCAGACTCAGATTTGTTCTTCTCTTACACCTCTACGGGTTTCTGCACTCTTTCATCTTCGAGCCCGAACGAATGCTTTTTCTTCTTAGGCACTTCTACCAATTATTTCCCATTTATCAATGTCACTACATTGACCTGAGGATTTTTCTATGTATCACTTGGGAGAGCTCCAGCAGGTCTAGTGTTTTGATTGTTAGCCATATGCCCGAACTGTCTCTCTAGATTTCTGAACTCTGTATGCAACTATTGATTGTCAGCAATGATTTTCTAAGTGTCGATCAAGAGATTTTTCGTCATGTCAGTCAAACTCTCCTATGTTTGTTGTGGGGTTTAGGTGGATGATTGTAATTACCTGGAGGCATGTTATTTGGATTTCCACCCCTTGATAAGTTAGGATGGTTCCTCCAGTTCAGATTGTAGGTGTTACTATATTGAGAATTTGATTCATCGGTGCTCTATCTTGTTGCTCTACATAGTAGATAAATTGGGATTTGTGGTACATTGGTCACCCGTATGACCAATGACCTTCCCCACAAAATTCACAATAGACTTGCATTTGTTGTATATGTTGCACCGGTTGCACTTGTGCTTAAGAGAGCTTCCCAACCTGATTAGCTATCTTGGATACATAGTCTCTCAATGCAGTGAGTGCATATACTTCTATAATACCACTTGTCTTAGGCTTGATTGCTCTACTGGTTTCTCCTTCCCCTTGCTAGTTCTGATCATTTGCAGTAAAGTTGTTCAGCAAGGCTTGGACTTCCCCATATGGTTTTTCCATGCACATACCTCCACAAACAGAATCTATGTACATATTGCAGGCTTCATCTAGACCTTCCACAAAAATGTGCCCCCAAGCCTTCATTTGTCTGACCATGGTGTGGGCAATCCCTCACCATGGTGTGGGCAATCGCTCGCAATCTTGACAAAGAGTTTCTCCTTCCTTTTGTTGGAACCACAAATCTAAATACTGAGAACTTTTCTTTTGAGATAGGTAGAATTTTATTAGAACTTTTTGTGCCTAATCATCCCAGGTTCTGATTTAATTTTGCATGCTCCTTTTGTAACCACTCTTTTTCTTTCCCCAATTGTGAGAAGGTAAATAATGTCAGCCTGACGTAATTCGAAGTGACATTTGGGAAGTTTTAAGTATTTGTGATCTCCAGAAAATTTTGAATGTGCCTATGCTGATCCTCATGTGGCAACCCCACAAATTGACCATAGGAGTGTATCAGTTGCACCATGTGTTTTTTGAGCTCAAAGTGGCATGTGATTGCCGGTTTGACGATAGCCTATGTCATTTTTGCAAGGCTGGGTCTTGTAGCTATGATCACTAGTAGCTCTTGCTTGTCTGTCATTCTTACAGGTTGCGAAATTTCAACAATTGCTTGTTGATTTTCGATTTTCTCAACTTGTGCTGCCAATTTCACTACTTCTTCAGCTTCTTTGGCTTCTTTTGCTGCTTTGTTGTTTCTGTGGAAGAGTCTCACATGTTCGTTTTCATAGGGTTCAAGTTTATCATTACCCTCGTCTTTCTTCCATGGCATTCACTTCTAAGTGCCTGAGATAGATCAGGTAAATCAAACAAGTCAAAACTTGAACAAAAAACTTACAAGAAATTAACTCAATTAAACAATCAATTGCTAAGTCCCCAGCAATGTTGTCACAAACTTGTTGGTTCCCCAAGTACACATAGGTATACATAGTCGTCAAGTAATAAATAAAGTAACTCGAAAGTCGGATGTCGAACCCACAGAAACTTAGAGTAATTTTTAATAAGCAAACTACATTCAATTTAGTGTCCAAGATAATCAAAAATGTTGTTTTTTCTAATAAACTATATTTTCGGGAATTAAACAAGTAATTAGCTGGACTAACAAGGAGAAAGAGATCGCGATAGGATTTTAATCAGAGGAGATGAACATTCCAGATTTGTGATCACTTTATCAATCCTATTGAGTTCATAACTACACCTGTTAATCCGAATTATCTATGGTTGCTAGTTTACCGGATCCTTTGTATAAATAGCATGTTCCACATTATTGTCTATCTATCCACAATATATCAACCCTATATTTCTATGGTATTGAATATATCATGGACAAAGAAAACACGGCATTCAACTAAGCAAGATTGTTAGGTATATTCCTATCCTAACCGTGAAATCTTTCCCCGAGCAGAAATAAGCTCTCTCTAATTCTACTCTAATATAAACATGGCTTTCCCAAGTATAGCATAGATATTAAATAGAACTTAACTGCTGGAAAAACAGTTAAGAAATTATGCAAAAATTAGAGAAACAACCATAGACGATAATGTGAATTGAAGGTGATGTAATTAACAAACTTCAATATTCATGTCAACCACAAACCTAGAAACTATAGTGCTTAGCCACTCATGTTCGAAGTAACAAATATCCAAGTATCTTTCATAAAAATACAAAGAAAATATGAATGAATGAAGAACTCGATGATTTTCTCCTCCAAAAGTTGTTCCACATGATGTTCTCCCTCCCTCCAAATAATGTCCCACCCCTAAAAAAAGGTTTATAACCCCTCTTATATATTTTAGGGACGTATAGGGTTGAAATCACCAAGTCCCAATCGAATTAGGATGAAATCTTCCCTTGGGCACCACGTTTTGTGACTGGCATGAAGTTGGACAGTGAACTTTTTAGCCTGCTGTCAATGGTATTTTTGTTGGTACCTGGTGTGAACTTGGACACAAAAGTCATACTTCCTCCAAATTCTTCTGTTTTGACTTCAATTTGCATGCAAACTTTTCAAATCACTTTCAATTGACTCTACACATATAAATACCATTATTAAGCTCGAGCCACAAATATTTACACCAAAGTGATCGAGGCATAATTCAAGGTAATTACATGCAAAATATGGATTTTTAGACAAATATTAGCTATATGCTAAATTCTCCAAGTGAGAGTTTTGGTTTAACTCAGTGGCATTGTTGGGTCATATGGTATTCAAAGAGGCGATTAAGGTGGATCCGAAGAAGGTTGAGGCAGTTCAGAGTTGGCCCCGACCGTCTTCTGCTATTAACATCTGGAGTTTCCTTGGGTTGGTTGGGTATTATCGTAGTTCTGTAGAATGGTTTTCATATATAGCTTCCTCATTGACTAGATTGATGCAGACGGGTGCCCCATTCAAGTGGCCTGATGAGTGTGAGGAAAGCTTTCAGAAGCTCAAGACTGCCTTAACTACAGTTCCAATTTTGGTTTTGCCTTCGGAGTCGAGTTCTTATAGAGTCTATTGTGATGCTTCATGGATTGGCATTGGTTCTTTATTGATGCAGGATGGCATAGTGATTGCTTATTCTTCGCGTTAGTTGAAGCCACGTGAGAAGAACTACCCAGTGCACGATTTGGAGTTAGCAGCCATTGTTCACGCATTCAAAATTTGGAGGCACTATCTTTATGGCGTATCTTGTGAGTTGTTCATGGATAACAAGAGTCTCCAGCACTTATTCAAGAAAAATGATCTAAACTTGAGGCATTGGAGGTGGTTAGAGCTACTAAGTACTATGATATTACCATTATTTATCATCCGGGGAAAGACAAGATGGTGGTTGATGCTTTGAGTAGGAAGGCTGAGAGCATGGGGAATCTTGCTTATATTCTAGTTGGGGAGAGGACGTTAGCACTGGATGTTCAGGATTTGGCCAATCGGTTTCGGAGTTATATATTTCGGAGTCCAGTAGGGTTCTCGCATATGTTGTATCATGGCAGTCCTTGTTTGAAAGCATCAAAGCGCGTTAGTGTAATGATCCCCACTTTCTTGTTTTGAGAAACACGGGGCAACATAGTGATTCTAAGGAGGTTACTATTGGTGATAATGGAGTGTTGAGGCTACATGGTCGGATCCGTGTTCCAAATGTGGATGGGTTGAGAGAGTTGATTCTTGAGAAGGCCCATAGTTTTTGGCATTCCATTCATCCGGATGCTGCGAAGATTTACTGAGAATTGAGGCAGAACTCTTGGTGGCGGAGGATGTAAAATGATATTGTTGGGTATGTTCCTCGGTGTTTGAACTATCTGCAGGTGAAGTACGAGCATCATAGACCTGGTGGTTTGCTTCAGAGGCTTGACATTCCACAGTGGAAGTGGGAGCATATCCCTATGGATTTTGTAGTTGGTCTTCGATGGACCTTAAGGAAATTTGATGCAGTGTGGGTCATTATGGAGAGACTAACTAAGTCTGCACACTTTATTCTATTCATGACTACCTATTCTTCAGAGCAACTGGCTCGATTTATCTCTATGAGATTGTTTGCCTTCATGGTGTGCTCGTGTCTATTATCTCGGATTGAGTTACTCAGTTCACATTGAATTTTTGAGATCATTATAGCATGAGTTGGGCGTACATGTTGAGCTGAGTACGGCATTTCATCCCTAGACGGATGAACAATTCGAGCGCACCATTCAGACATTTGAGGACATGTTACGAGCTTGTGTCATTGATTTTGGAGGTTTATGGGACCAATTTCTACCACTAGAAGAGTTCTCCTACAACAACAACTATCAGTAGAGTATCCAGGTGGCTCCTTATGAGGCCTTATATGGGAGGCGATGTCGTTCTCCCGTCGGTTGGTTTGAGCCTGGGGAGGCTAGGTTGTTGCTCACAGATTTGGTCTGTGATGATTTGGAGAAAGTGAAGTAGATTCAGGAGTGGCATCATATAGTGCAGTTCAGGTAGAAGAGTTATGCTAACAGGAAGGCTCGTGATGTTGCATATATGCTGCGCAAGAAGGTTCTACTCAGAGTTTCGCCCATGAAGGGTGTGATGAGGTTCGGGAAGAAGGGAAAGTTGAGCCCTAGGTATATTAGTCCTTTTGAGTTGCTTGAGAGAGTTGGAGACGTGGCCTACAAACGTGCCTTGCCACCTAGTCTATCTAGAGTTCACCTAGTATTTCATGTTTCAATGCTCCAAAAGTATTATGGGGATTCGTGTCATGTTTTGGACTTCAGTATAGTGCAGTTGGATGAGGGTTTGAATAATGATGTGGAGCCGGTGGTCATTTTGGACCAGTAGGTTTGAAAGTTAAGGTCGAAGAATATAGCATCAGTGAAGGTTCATTGGATAGGTCTACCGGTCAAGTATTCAAACTTGGGAGACTGAGCAGGAGATGCGGAGCACATATACTCACCTTTTTGAGACTCCAAGTATGATTCTAGACTCGTTCCAGGATGAATGCTTGTTTAAGAGGGGGAGAATGTAACGGCACGATCGATCGTTTTGAGTAGTTTGTCCCTGTTTCCTTTCATGATTTATATATGTGTATTTGTGGTAATGTAACTTTCCGGGGTGGTTGGTTTGGTTTCAGGGAGGTTTTAGAGTGAATTGGGATACTTAGTCTCAAGGTTAGGAGCATAAGTTGTAAGAGTTGACCGGAGTTTTACTTTTATATAGACAATCCCAGAATAGTATTTTGAGGATTCCAATAGCTTTGTATGGTGATATTGGGATAAGGTGCCTATCTGGATTTAGATTTGGAGGTCCACAGGTGAATTCGGTGCTTTTGGCGAAAGTTAGAAAAATAAAGGTGTGGAAGGTTCAAAGGTTTGATCGGGAGTTGGCTTTATCGATATCGGGTTCGGATTGTATTTTCGTCAGTAGGAATAGGTCTGTCGTATTATTTGGGACTTGTATGCAAAATTTGAGGTCATTCCGAGTTGATTTGATATGGTTTGGCATAGGTTTTGGAAGTTGAAAGTTCATTAGTTCCTTAGGCTTGAATTGAGGTGCGATTTCATGGTTTTGATATTGTTTTATGTGATTTTAGGTCTCGAGCAGATCCGTATTATATTTTGAGATTGGTTCGTATGATTGGACGGGGGTCCGGAGGAAATCGGGTGTGTTTTGAACAGGTCGGACCATTACTCCTTGTTTTGGAGCTCCTAATTTCTAGTGCAGGTATTGTTCATCGCGATCATGGTTAGAGTCTCCCGATCGCGGAGTGGAGCTCTGGGAATGCAGGTTTTACACTACGTGGTTGCGTGAGATGCACTATGTTCACGGAACTCTAGGAGGTGTTGATTCGTGTTCGCGCTCAGGTGTCACGTTCGCGGAGGCGTGTGGCTTGGCTGGAGTTCTTGTCTACACGATCATGCATGGGTGGCCATGTTTGCGTGGCCGGTCTGGAGAAGGGTCGTGTTCGCGTATAGGACTTTGCATTTGCCAAGGGCATTTTTGGGCCCGGATAGTTTTTGTTCTTCGTGATTGAGATGTTGGTCTAGCGACCCCGATGCATATGCCTGTGAAAATTATTTAGGTACTGTATTTCGAAACTCTGGTTATTTTATCATATTTTGAGTTATAGAGCTCGGATTCGAGCAATTTTGGAGAGAATTTTCAAGATTTGGATTGGGTTAATTATCTTTGGCTTGGATTTGTTCATTATACATGATTTCATACGTGTTTTTAGTATTTAATTGATCAAATTGAAGAAATTATGGATTTTATTAAAAAAGTAAAAAAAATTCTAAGTGTAATTTGAGGAATTGAACCCCGATTCAGAGTCGGAATTGGATGAAATTGATATAGTTGGACTCATATTCGAATGAATGTTCGGAATATATGAGTTTTGTCAGGTTTCAAAGTGCGGGCCAAAATTGACTATTGGGTTTAGTTTTTTATTTTGATAAAGATTGAATTTTGCTTGTTTGGGGTTGTTTCCTATGGAATTATTTGATGATATTAAGTTGTTTGTGACTAGATTCGAGCCATTCGGAGTTCGATTCGCGCGGAAAGGGCTTTTTGGAGTATTGATTCGCGCGTTTTGAGGTAAGTAACAAATCTAAACTTGGTTTGAGGGTAATTGTCCATGTAGACTATAATACTTGAGATGTTTTGGGGGTAATGAATGTGCTAGGTGACGGGCGTGTGTGCGTACACAATGGTATTCATGATTCGAGTGGATTTTAGATTACTATGAGACTTGTTTTCTATCATGCCTCATTATAACCATGTTTTCTCTTTGAGCTATGATCCGCGTTAGAAACAATGTCTAGGATATGTACTTATTTTTTTGAGACATAATAGGGCTATTCGTGAAATTTTGAGATGTTTTGCCTTAATTGCAGTCATATTCTCAGCCATAATTCCTCATCTGCACGTTATATCTCAATCGTTGTACATTATTTGTTTGTTATATCACATGTTGTTGTTGCCTTCTATATTTCATACTGTTTGAGCTGATTTCCATAAGATGTGAGCCATCGAGACTTTGAGGAGTTGATGACTGATGTGGGCCATAGAGTTGTGTTGTGAGTTATATTTGGATCAGGTTTCACGCTGCAACGAATTGATATTTAGATCGATTTGCATGCCTCAACGGATTGATATTTTGATGGGGTTGCATGCTGCAACAGATATATTAATTATTGATTAGCGCTTGGGCTAGGATCTGCCCCTTCGGAGTCTGATATTACTGTGAGCGCAGGCATAGAGATATATGTGCTTTGGTGAGGGGCATTTGTGTCAGGCACCTGTACAGTGCTGAGTGTGGTTGTGTGTTATGGTGAGGGGCTTTTGTGCCAGGCATCATGAATGTGGTGAGAGTGAGTGTACTTGTTGATTTCACTAGGGTGTTATTGACTTGACATGTACATTTAACATGTAGGCATAGAGATGTCTTTTTATCATGCTAGCTGTTAAACAAAATTTCTTTTTTGTGTTGAGCATTGACTATTATACTTGAAAAGTGTGTCTAATTTCTCGTAATTATGAACGAGCTGAACGTGATATCTTTTGATTTATTTATTTTACTTTCTTCATTATATTGGGATTTGCTATTGATCATTGGTGTTTGAGTAGTCTTGTTACTTATTGAGTACATGAGGTCCATATACGCATACTACACCCTACACTTTATGTGCAGCTCCAGGTACATCCGGACGCGGTGATTGCTAGAGTTCTTACCAGTTTCACCTTGTGAAGGCTATGAGATAGTTGTTATGTCATTCACATACCTTGAAATTGTCTCTAATTTATTCCTGTTATTATTGTTCTATTGTTCATTGGGATGGTTGCAGTAGTGTCATCATTGTTTTTCTTAGATATTTCATGATATTTCCGTTGTTGAGATTATTTAGTTCTGTTTATTGAGTTCATTTTCATTGTGAAACTGTTGACTTGCCTAGCAAGCAGTGTTAGGCAACATCACAGCTCCGATGGAGAGTTTGGGTCGTGAGACCTAAATAGCTCGCCTCCTCCACGTCACTCAAAGTTAGTTCCTTCACGTCACTAAGGCCATGCCTTTTCAGGTATTCAACTCCACCATTATGAGAAAGTATTTCATTAAGAACCTCTTTTGAACTTCATCGATATTAATAGTGATACCTTCGAAGAATTGAAGGAGATTTTTATTGTTTTCATTGAAACTTTCATTATTTGGCAAAAGTCGAAGGAGCCTCTGCCATGGTTAAGATTGTGCCTTCTGGGTTTAAAGGGCAGTAACGATGCTAGCTAAGGTAGTAAGAATGGAGTTTAAGATGGGATAGAATGGAGCCTAATATATTACTTGGTAATACATACATACATACATACATACATACATACATACATACATACACACACACATACATACATACACACACATACATACATACATACACACACATACATACATACACATACATACATACATACATACATACATACATACATACATACATACATGCATGCATGCACATACACATACATGCATACATTCATATATACACATACATACACACACACACACACACACACACATATATATATATATATATACATACATATATACATACATACATACATACATGCATACATACACACACATAATTAAATAAAATTTCTCTAATAATGGTAACTAGATTCATAATGTAGTATAGATACGTAAAAATTCCTACTTTGTAATGGACTTTATGGTTAGTAATCATAAATAGCTAGATTTACAACTGGTAATTGAAAATAGCCACAGTTTAAAAAGTAATCAAAATCTTTTTTATGTAAAGATAAAATTTGAAGAGAAAATAATTTTAAAAATTGAAAAAAAAATCCCAGCACAATATGTTAGAGTTCGAATATTTACATGTGAGATTCCAGCATAATGTGCTAGAGTTCCAACATAACACGCTGGAAGTTTATACGCATGAGCTCCATAATCCAGCATATCATGTTGGAAATCCTGTGTTGGAGTTCCATTATAATATTTTGGAAGTTTATACGCAGGACCTCCACAATCCAGTATATTATGGTGGAACTTTCCGTATATCAGCAAAATAGTGGTTAGTTTTTAATAACTTTATAAACGCTAGATATTTTTCTATTAACAGTCTGAAAACTGGCTAGATGTGCTATTTTCCCAAATATACTCCGGGAAAGGGCAACCCACGTAACTCATTCAAACATGAACTAATTGGGCTTAAAATGTATTGGCCTTACAATATGTTCATTTGTAACGACTCGGCCGGTCGTTTCGTGAGTTGTAGCTCTGTTCCCCTATTTAATGCTCATTTTGTGCTTTACTATTATTTTAAGACTTACCGAACTAGTTTGTTTGGGTTCGAAGGGATTTCGGAGTGAATTGAGACACATAGTCTCATAATTGAAAATATAAGTTGGAAAAGTTGGTCTCATAATTGAAAATATAAGTTGGAAAAGTTGATCGGATGTTGACTTATGTGTAAACTACTCCGGATATTTTGATGGTTCCATTAGCTTTGTTGGGTGATTTTGGACTTAGGAGCGTGTCCGGATTGTGTTTTGGAGGTCCGTAGTAGAATTAGGCTTGAAATAGTGAAAGTTGAATTTTTGGAAAAATTTGATCGGCAGTGGATTTTTTGATATCGGGTTCGGATTGAGATTTCGGAAGTTGGAGTAGGTCAGTAGTTTCATTTGTGACTTGTGTGTAAAATTTGGGATCAATCGGACGTGATTTGATAAGTTTCATCGTCGGTTGTAGGAATTGAAAGTTTCAAAGTTCATTAGGCTTGAATCTATGTGTGATCCGTGTTTCTGATGTTATTTGAGGTGGTTTGAGGGTTCGGATAAGTTTGTATAATGTTATGGGACTCGATGGTATGTTTGGTTGAGGTCCCGAGGGCCTCGGGTGAGTTTCGGATGGTTAGCTGATCATTTTTGGACTTGGCATATTGGCTGAAGATTCTGGTTTTTGCTGGTTCTGGTTTCCTCTTACGCGTTCGCGAGAATGGTCTCGCGTTCCCAAGTGTAAATGGAGACTGAGGAAGGTTTGTTCTTCGACGCGGTCGTGAAAACCTGGGAGGAGAGTGCACCTCGAACGCGAGATGGGTGACGCGTTCGCGAAAAAGAGAAGAGGCAACTAGGGAGGTGAGGTCACGTTCGCGATGAGAGGGGTCAGTAAAGGTCCGAGTTCGCGAGTGATTCATCACGTTCACGAAGAAGGGATTCCTTAGACCGTGTTGATTGTATTGTATTATTTGTGGCTAATTCGAGATGTTCGGAGGTTGATTTGCGAGGCAAAGGCGTATTGGAGTAGGGATTTTACTTGGATTGAGGTAAGTAACAGTTCTAAATCTGGTTCTGAGGGTGCGAAACCCCATGTTATGTGTATTGTGATTTTTTGGAGGTGATGCACATGCTAGGTGACAGGCTTGTGGGCGTGCAGCGTAGAAATTGTGACTTGGTCCATTCCATGGAACTGCGAAGTCAAATAATTTGTTGATTAGCTATATATTCTACCCCATTTGTTAAAGAAATTTGACTGCAAATCATGTTAGAAATCATGTTTAGGCTATGTCTTGGTACTTTTGGGACCCACAGAGGCCGTGGACATGTTGATTTACCTTTTATTTGTTGTTTGCACTCAGTCTTATATTCTACTTGCCTATCATATCTCAGCCTCTATTATTCCTTGTTGATATGTCATATTATTGCTGCTTGGGCTGAATTTCTTTCATAAATTTCTGAGAGCCCGAGAGACTGGAGAGATTGATGACTAAGTGAGGCCGAGGACCTGATTCTGAGGATATTTATGGGATCAGGTTGCACGCCACAACATGTTTTATTGATTTTATGCATGATTTGGCTTGATATAGCGCTCGAGCTGAAGGAGCCCCTCCAGAGTCTGTACACACCCTTAGTGAACGTAGGTACCTACTAAGTGCGAGTGCCGAGCGACTGAGAGGAATGAGTGACTGTGAGGAATGAGAGATGGTGAGGTTGGAGTGAATGGGAGGACTGGGTGATTGTTGCTCTGAGAGGCTGCATTTGATCTCATTGTTGTTGCACTTAACTACAATATATCACTGCTTTGAAATATTTAGAGATATTTTTCATCTGGTCTTTACTTAAACTTGACATGAATAAAATGATTTGACTTAAACTGCCAGACTTGAAATCATGCCTATTTTCTTTTGTTGAGATTACTAACATTGAACTATAACTATGTAGCTCGTCACTATCTTTCAGTTCCTTATTAGTATTGTTACTTAATGAGTTGGTTGTACTCACGCTACACTTTGCACTTCGTGTGCAGATTCAGGTGCTTCTAGGCACGGTGGGTATTGATATCTTGCACAGCAAATCTTTGGAGACTTCGAGGTACTTGTCCGGCGTTCGCAGTCCTTGTTTCTCCTTCCTTATCCTTATTTTTATTGTATTTAGATTCAGACTTGCATAGACATTACTTTTCCTAGACTGGTGATGTATAGATGCTTATGAGCTTAGTGAAACCCCGATTTGGAAGTTTTATGCATTTCTGTTTTCGGTTTTACCCCATCTATGAGAATTTTGTCATTTAAAAACTACTTTGAATCATTTTGTTAAATGTTGGGAAACATTTTTTGGAGACGTCGGCTTGCCTATTACCACGTTAGGCGACATCACGACAGGTTAGCGTTTTGGGTCGTGACATCATTGATGGGTCAGCTTAAGATATAACCCATATAAATTAAAATATTGGGTTAGTTTGAGGAGAAATTTTCATAAACCATTATAGTTTATAGCCTAGTAACTATAATTTGCCTAATTACTATTTTTAGCTACTATTCAGTTGTTACTAACTTGTATCACTTGTATTCAAACGTGCAACAATATAGCTTGTGTCAGTTATATGTGTTCGCGCAACGAATGCAACGTGTATCAACTGTATTCATTTGCAGAATTGTATTTATTCGTGCAACGAATACAATATGTATCAACTGTAACCAATGCTAAATACAAGGGTGTATACAACTTGTATCGACTGTATACAGGGGTATATACAAAGGATACAACATGTATCGACTGTATTTGTTCGCGCAACAAATATAACTAAGGTGAAATCAGAAATACAAAAAAATAAAATGTTCTTGTTGAAAGTCAAACTCAAGACCGTTGCTAACTAAACAGAAGCTTGTTGCTCTCTTGTTTCAGTTCAAAACAATTAATCTCTTATTTCTTGGATTTGCTATAAGATTCAAATATAGCTGTGAATGGTAAATTTGTTAAAAGTATGGCTACGAATAATAAATATAGTGTAGATATTTGATGTGTCGCATAATTTTTCCTATTTTGAAGGACATAGCAACCCAACTTCTCTTTAGGTAAATCGGATATTTAATTAATAATAATTATAGAGCAAATATATTTGTAAGGTTGTCCAGGTGGACAGCATTGTTGGTTAGAGTGTCATTAATATTACAAATCATAGTTTTCCTACTAAATGTAGTTTATAAGATGTCTGCCCACATCGCATTGATAATTAGCAAACACTGGAGAACTATCAAAATTTAAGTTTTGTCAAAAAATCTTTGCTCTCTCTTTAGCTAGAAGGTCAACCACTTCTGCTGCCTGAAGCTATGGTTGATGATTGGGTTGCCCAGTCAATCCATCATACACAAATAATAGATACGTTCGAAGTTTGCCTAAGTGTAATAGAATGTAACCCTCAGGAATCCTTTGAAGGAAGAATATAAAACATAAATTTATATGTCATGTTTCTCAATGTTTGAAATTCCAACAATTTACGTAAGAGCATTGGATACTCACATACTGAAGTATTAAATGTATTCGAGTTCCACGAAGTTGTATCAGGATATGTTACAAGGTATTTTTTTTCCTCAGTACTTGAATTGACAACTGATCAAATATCAGCATTTGAGACTCCACTGGGTTGAAACATTGTCCCTCCGGTTTATTGTAAGTGATTTTTTGCTTTTGGCATACCCATTAAGAAAATATAAAATTCTAAAAAAATATTTTGACTAAATTACCCTTGATTAAAATTAGCATATTGTTAACTTGACATATTGGGATTTGTAAACAAGGGCTAAGTTTCAAAAAACAAAGTTAATTCCTTCTTGATTATGTAAAATATCACTTATTTTGGATTAAAAAAAATAAAAAAGTCACTTATTATGAAACGGAGGGAATAATACAGTTGGTGAAAGAACAAATCATTATGACCTTGTGTTAGACTAATCATGTGCCTTGAGAAAGTTTGATTTAGATTGGGTGACTATTGATAGGCCCATTGAGTCCCCCCACTTTATGTCGGGTAAGATTGCTTATAGAATGTAGTAGTTTAAGCAAATATATTATTTGGAAGATTGTACGATTGCACAAGACACTTTTTTCATCATATCTGTGGAGTTGTAGAGGATCACAAATCATTTCCATATAGCAGATTAGTAATTTCCAAGTTTTTTTATCTGTTATTAGAAAATTTGAACACTCTGATCCAGCCGCTTGCATTTGCAAATCTCAAATTCATTTTTCTCAAACTTTTCATGACAGTAGCTTTATACTCAAAATTTGAACACTTTGATCCAGCCGCTTGCATTTCCAAGTTTTCGCCAAGTGTTATCCTTGTCTGTGACAGCAGCTTTAGTACATGAGTTAACATTATTTATGTATTTTCGTGTTCCTTGATTTATGTGATTACTCGTCATTGCTTTTGTTTTGGCCTTCTAATTACAATACTCAGTTTTAGTTTTGTATATTTGTATCGTTGCTTCGGTTTTATAACTGGTGTGATTGTTGTTGTCCTTCCTTTTATCTTTCTTAAGCCGAGGGTCTTTCGGAAATATCTTTTTTGCCTTCTTGAAAGGAGGGGCAAGGTCTGCGTACATACAACTTTTCTCAGATTACACTTCTAGAATTATACTGGATATATTATTGTTGTTGTTTTTATGACTAAGTCACAAAAAAAGGTGAGATAGGGTCACCCTACCTTAGCCACCAATGTGCTTGGTATCTCTCTTTCGGTCTTATCTCAATCGATTCAATTAAGTATGAAAAGCACGGTAGTCAACACTACATTAGCTCTATAAAAAGGCAAATCATCTTAATATAAACTATTCTTGGGAATTGTAATGATGACAACTTTAGAGTAGTTAAGGGCAATGGTTGACTCAAAATCTTAATATTGTAGATTCATAAAGTGAGTTGTAATATCTTACTATATATATATATATATATATATATATATATATATATATATATATATATATATATATATATATATATATATAGAGAGAGAGAGAGAGAGAGAGAGAGAGTCTTGCTAACATACTACATGAAGGTAGTATGTTAGCCATGTACCACTTTACCTAAAATGCCCTTACATTCATGTTACTTATTCAATAATTGTGGGGGCACTTTGGTCTTTTTAATTAAAACCCACCTTCCCTCTTCTTTCCTCTTTTTTTCTCCTTTTGTTCTCCTGGTTTGCCATGGATGATTTAATCCTAAACCAAATGACAGAAAATTTTGGAGTTTGAATAGAGATTAAAATTCAACCAACAATTGTAGTAGTTGATTTCAATAGTTGGAGGGTCAAATGGTTGTAGTTTAGGCGTCTAGTAGAATGGATTAAAATAACCCATTTCAATAACTGTTAGTAAAATTCAATATATACTCATGTACATGTGGATTCGAATATCTGAACTATTAGACTCATTTGATTATTAATCAACGAGAGGAACAAACCAGTCATCAAGAGCTCTTCTAGGGTAGAAATTTTCTTTTATATTTTGCCAAAAACTATAGGTGCATATTTTAAGCGTAATGAGTTTTTTTTGCGACGATTGAAGATAAATTTGGTAATTAACAAGCATGAGATATGAAAAAATTTATGTCTGGTTAGAGAAGAAGAAGAAGAAGAAGAAGAAGAAGAAGAAGAAGAAGAAGAAGAAGAAGAAGAAGAAGAAGAAGAAGAAGAAGAAGAAGAAGAAGAAGAAACGGAATAGTTTCTTGTCCAGTGAAGCAAAGCTAAAGAGAGAGGGAGGAGAATCTGGGAACGGGGTTTAGATTTTGAAGTGAAAAAGACATAAAAACCTCAATCCAAATGAATAAGTAACATGAATGTAAGGGCATTTTAGGTAAAGTGAAAATGGGTACATGGCTAACATACTACCTTTATGTAGTATGTTAGCAAGACCCACATAATATATATATATATATATATAACCTCATCTATACTTGTTTTTGTTGTCGATACTGTGTTAAAATAAACTGTTAGAAGAAATAAAAAATCAGTAGATGATATGAAATATTCCGAGTCCACAATTTCCTTGTGCGTCCTTAAGAAATTTTAACCCCCTCACAAGTTGCCAAGGTAATGGATTAAATCCTCCCAGGATGAAACGGAATAAACCTTCCTGCAACAGTGGCAGTACTAGTTGTAGGATACCAACGAACTCAAAGAACGGAGCAAAATCACACTTACGATTTTGAGAGAGAGACTGCGAATAGAATGCAGTATATTTTCAGAAGGAAATTCTGGATTTTTCAGTGAGTGAAAAGGAAGCCATGCCTCGGAATTTATAGGCAGTGTAATATGAAGAGGTGTCTGTTCAGATGAGAAAGGCAGCGTTTGGATTATACGTTTTAGTCAATTCTGTTAATGAACTGACTGGCATTTAATTAATTCTTAACTAATTAATTAAATAAATTTTGTCCAAAAAATAATCTTATTGATCGATCATTTTCCAAATACAAATACAAATCCAAAGCCAAAGCCAAATCCAAAGCCGAAGCGAGCCGAGCGACGACGACGGCGCGAGGGTTCATTCTCTTCAACTCCTTTTAAGAGATCTAAGAAGTGATTCTATATTTATACACACAAGTGTAGTTGTCTTTCACCAATATGGTACAAATTTCATGACAAAGCTCACTTGATTCAAATTTTTATTTCCCTCCATTTTATTTCCCACTATTTTC
>ML330146.1:0-10237 GCA_005239505.1 Nicotiana paniculata | reverse complement strand
TCGGGATTTGAATAAATCAAGTCCCAAGGATAACTTTCCATTGCCAAACATTCACATCCTTGTTGAAAACTGTGCCAAACATGAGATACAGTCTTTCGTAGGTTGTTACGCTAGGTATCACCAGGTTTTGATGGATGAAGAAGATGCCGAGAAAATGGACTTTACTACACCATAGGGTACTTACTGTTACAGGGTCATGCCATTTGGCTTAAAGAATGCCGGGGCAACCTATATGAGGTTTATGACCACCATTTTTAATGAAATGATGTACCAGGAGATTGAGGTATACGTGGATTATGTGATTATTAAATCTAGGACGCAAGACGACCATATGCAGCATTTGAGAAAATTCTTCTAACGTCTGCGTAAGTATGACTTAAAATTGAATCCATCCAAGTGTGCTTTCAGAGTTGTGTCAGGGAATTTGCTGGGTTTTATAGTCAGTCGACGGGGAATAGAACTGGATCCGACAAAGATAAAGTCTATTCGGGATTTTCCTCCTCCGATAACCAAGAAAGAGGTCATGAGTTTGCTGGGTAGGTTGAATTACATCAGCAGGTTCATTGCTTAGTTAACCTCAACGTGTGAGCCTATATTCAAGATGTTGAAGAAATATACATCAATTAAATGGATGAATGAGTGCCAAGAAGCTTTCGACAAGATCAAAGAGTATTTGTCAAATCCGCCAGTGTTGGTCCCACCTGAACCTGGAAGACCTTTGTTCTTGTAATTGACGGTGTTGGAAAACTCTTTTGGGTGCGTTCTCGGGCAACATAATGTGACTGGGAAGAAGGAACAAGCTATATACTACCTGAGCTAAAAATTCACAAGCAATGAAGCCAAGTACACCTTGTTGGAAAGAACATGTTGCGATGTGACTTGGGTTGCTCAGAAGCTCCGACATTACTTGTTTTCTTACACCACCTACCTCATCACCAGGCTGGATCCTTTAAAGTACATATTACAAAAGCCAATGCCCACCGGGAGATTAGCAAAGTGGCGAATCCTGCTCACCGAGTTTGACATAGTCTATGTCAACCGCACGACGATGAAAGCTCAAGCCTTGGCGGATTACCTGGCTGAAAATCTTGTCGATGACATAGGAGCCTCTCTCTGGGGTTCAGTTACACCAAAATAAAATTCCACATTTCCCCAAGAGTTTAAGCTGGGGCGAATGTTACTTTTTCACCTAAAAAAGGTCCAAAGTTATAGCTCAATCAAAACTCTCTCTACCCAAAACTCTATTCAAGTCCTTCTGATTGATCGGCCAAAGATGTTTAAAGTTGGAGGATAGAGATGTTTGAAGCTGATAAAAGCAATAAGAGAAACTAAAAATGAGAGAGTCTTATCGATGAAAACCCACACGGGCACTATAAGGCGATGGTGAGCAGAGAAATTGAAAATGAGAGAGTCTTGTTAGTGAAAACTCGCAAAGAGCAATGCAAGACGACAGTAAGAAGAGAAATTAGAGAGGTTAGTCGGTCAAAACTTGCAAAAGGCGCCACTAATCGAAAAGGATAATGGATCACTTATATGGACGCAGTCCGAAGCAAGGTTTCTCAATCTCGAGGTGATAGTTGTGATGAATTTCTGGGAGTCGGACGATTTACACGGACCAGGCATCCAGTCCAAGAAGCATGTCATGTTCATCGAAGTCTGCATGAACTCCAGATACGTCCTTCTTTTGTTTCTTCGAAAGGGATACCTCTTGCTTAAATTTATTTTCCATTTTTTCATTTATTTTCTTTTGAATCCCTTTCGGTCTAACTCTGTTCCGAAACTAAGGCAAAGAAAAGATGGAAAGACTGATTTGCAGGGTCCTCGTTTGGCACGGGCTAATAAGCAAAAGGTGACCAGCCTAGTCAGGGGCATCGAGTCGATCCCAACTGGCCGTAGTGACCGATGTTTCAAAGTCAAAACCCTTGAAAGAGAAAAAATCAAACCGAAGTTCCTATAAAGATTAATGAAGTCGAAAATTTGTGTCCGACGTGGCTAACCATATCAGCAAGGTCTGAAAAGCCAAAATACTCCAATTCCCTAAGGCTAAAGTTTGAGGAAAAATCAAAAATGAAAGGCCAATAAACGCGAAGTAAAGTTGGAAAGGTTATGTCCCACACGACTAACCGTTGTAGCAAAATTTGAGGGGCCAAAAATTCCCTCCGATACTCCAGAAATCCAAAAGAAAAAGCAAGTGAAAGGCCTACAAAAATAAATAAATAAATAAATGTTGGGTCCCACGTGACCGATCGCCATGGTAAAATCTGGAAAACCAAGGTCACCGGGATTAGAGATGAAACCCAATCCCCAGCAAGTGGTTGAGATCTTCATCAAAAGAACTCAGATCAAGAAGTTGATAATCAAGGCCGCAAAACCAACCACTGTTTTAAACTAACAAATTGTTCTTTGTTTTAAAATATGAAACAGGTGAAACTCGAAAGCAACCATGCAACAAGTAGGTGCAACCAAAAGAAATTGCGCAAGGGCTAGAAGGAGCTTTGCAGCATTGCCTCCAAAAAAGGGATGTTTCCTCCAAAAAATCTTACCTGCATGCACGAAAAAAATAAAAAATAAAAAAAGAAAAAAATAAAAAAGAAAGAGAAGAAGAAATGAAGTTGAAAATGATTCGAACCTAAAGTAGCATAGGGTCCCAATCCCTAGCCAAACCTTTTCCAACCAAGGACATTTCATTCCTTAGTTGATGCCAACATAGGGTCCCACTACCTAACAGACACCAGCATAACCTGGTGAATCTTTTCTCTCTTGATAACAACATAACCTTTTGATCATTTCCAGATGCTGGAATAACCCTGCGATCTCTTTTTCAGGCAACAGCATAACCTATTGACCTTTCCAGACACCGGCATAACCTCGTGATCGTTTCTTTTCCTAATGACAACATAACCTGTTGATCATTTCCAGACACTGGCATAACACAGTGATCTCTTTTTCAGGAAACAACATAATCTGTTGACCTTTCCAGACACCGACATAACCTGGTGATCTTTTCGTTTCCTGACAACAAGATAACTTGTTGATCATTTCCAGACACTAGCATAACCCAATGATCTCTTTTTCAGGCAACAACATAACCTGTTGACCTTTTCAGACACCAGCATAACCTGGTGACCTTTTCTTTTCCAGACACTAGCATAACCCAGTAATCCATTCCTCTAGGCAACAACATAACTTGTTGACCTTCCCAAACACCGACATAACCTGGTGATCTTTCCTTTTCTTGACAATAGCATAACCTGTTGATCATCTCAAGATATTGGCATAACCCAGTGATCTTTTCCCCAGGCAACAACATAACCTGTTGACCTTCCCAGACACCAGCATAACCTGGTGATCTTTCCTTTTCTTGACAACAGCATAACCTGTGATCTCTTCTTTTCCTGATAATGGCATAACCTGTTGATCATTTACAGACGCTGGCATAACCCAGTGATCTCCTTTTACCGGAAACAACATAACATGTTGACCTTTCCAGACACCAGCATAACCTGGTGATCTCTTTTCTTGACAACGGCATAACCCGTTGATCCTCCCCCCAGACACCGGCATAACTCGGTGAATTTTCCTGACGACAACATAACCTGTCAATCTTATCCAACTTAGGGTCTCCAATCCGTAGTTGATTTTATTTTTAGACATAGGGTCTCCACTCCCTAGGCTTCTTTCCAACACAGGGTCTCCAATCCCTAGTTGATCTTATTTTTAGACATAGGGTGTCCTGTGATGACCCAAAAGATCATCCTGTATAAATTTAGCAAAAACTGTGTTCCTACGCCTCGAAAGCCTCCATTAATTTCACCTCAACGTGCGTGCGCATACCGGGCGCGTAGTCGGGAAGCCTTTATGTGAGAATGTGTTAAATAGCTGAATTGATGGTAATTAATTGAATAAAGTTGACTTGGGTCAACATTTTTGGTAAACAGACCCGGACCTGTGATTTTACGGTCCCGGAGGGTGCGTAGGAAAATATGCGACCTGGGCGTATGCCCAAAATCGAATTGCGAGGTCCCAAGTTCGAGAAATGAATTTTTAAAGAAAATTATTTTCTAAAAATAATAAAGACATTTAAAAATGAACTTTTATGTGAAATCTGTGTTACCCAGCCCGTATTATTGTTCCGGAGCCCGGGACAGGTTCAATATATTTTATGTGAGTTATTTTTAAAATTGGGTAAGAAACGTACTTGGTTTGACGTGTTTCAATTCAAAATTGGAGAATTTAGAAGTTTATGAAGTTTGAGAAAATTCTATAGATTTTTGACTTAATTCATTGTTGTTGACGTTATTTTGGTGGATTAATTACTAGAATAAATTCGTAGAATGATTTTGAAGTCGTGTGTACATTTGTTTTTGAGCTCCGAGGGCTCGAGTGAGTTTCGGGTAGGTGTCGGGGATCTTAAAGGTTGAAAAATCTGGTGTTCAAATGCTGTTTCTGGTGTCTGAGATTTTTACTCTATGTGATCGCATAGGTTGCCCCGCGATCGCGTAGTGGAGTGTGAGGGGGGGTTTATGTGACTCTATGCGATCGCATAGGCATTTCCGTGATCGCATAGAGTGTAGGAGAGTTGGGGAGGGGGCTAGGTATTTTCCGTTTGCGGTCGCACCAATCTCTCCGCGATCGCACAACCAAGCCTAGGGAGTCTATGCGATCACAACTCCCTTTCCGCGATCGCAATGCATGTGACTCAAGCCACTATGCGATCGCAACCCTATCTTCGCGATCGCATAGGCTTATTTCGTCCAGTCATTTTAAAGACTTGAAACAGAATACCATTATGGGATTTTCACGTTCTTTCACCATTTTCTTCTTCTCCACTCTTCTTAGGCGATTCTTAGGAGACCATTCCACCATAGCTTTGTAGGTAAGTATCCTAATACTAATTTCTTCCATTTTCATTAATCAATCACTAGATTCTAGGTATAAAAACATGAAATCAAAGGTAGAAATTGGGGNAGATATTATCGTTTCTAAGTCGGATTCAGGAGGAAAGGCCGTGATTGAGGCTTGACTGGCATTCTTGGAGTCGAGGTAAGTGTTTGGTCTAACCTTAGCTTGAGGGAATAGGTATAGAGTCTTATTTGCTATGTGTAATTCATGTCCAACGTATAGGTGAGGTGACGGGTACCTATATGTTGTGGCCAAGCATGCCCGTGAGTCGAATTTTGATGAGTTACTTAATGTTCTTTGATGTTCTCTGTCTTGTGAATTATTGGGAACCTTGGAAGTTGTATCTTGACGTTACTTTATGACGTAGCAAGTTATTTATTATGTGTTCAGTCGGGGGCATACTGTTGACATTATACTTCTGAGTGAGATTGGTTATAGCTGAGTCCCTTGTCGGGGCAATAGAATTTTGTTGATTATTTCTTTACATTTGAAATGTTGTATTGTTACCCTTTCATATCAATTGTGGATTTTATATTCATTATGCACGAGTGGACATTCCGTGCTGAGTGATTATTATTTAGGCACGAGGGGACATTCCGCGTCGAGTGATTGTTATTTATGCACGAGGGGACATTCCGTGTCGAGTGATTGTTATTTATACACGAGGGGACATTCCGTGCCGAGTGATTATTATTTATGCATGAGGGGAAATTCCGTGGCGAGATAATGTTATTTATGCACGAGGGGACATTCTGTGCCGTGTTATTTTTGAGGTTATGCACGAGGGGTCATGTTGTGCCTTCTCCTGTCTATTTTACTTGCTTTGAGTTGTTACTTCCTATTTTACTACTACCTTCCCCTTAGTACTTGATTCTACTGTTTTAGAATTAATTGCCCCCTTTTTATCCCTAGTCTGATCTTCCCCGTAACTGTATTCCATGTTTATTTCCTGCTATACTATTGAGCTGAATAGGTACAATTTGTTGTCGTGTCCTAGCCTCGTCACTACTTCGCTGAGGTTAGGCTCGACACTTACTCAGTACATGGGGTCGGTTGTACTGAGGCTACACCTGCACTTCTCTATGTTGTGCAGATTACGCAGCCGGACCCAGTGGACATCGTTAGGGGGTGTGTCCTTCAGTCCATTTCAGACGACGCCGAGGTAGTTCCGCAGGCGTTCGTGGATCTCGGCGTCACTGTCTATCTTTCATTCTATCATCTATGTTATTCCAGACAGATATATCATTTTATTTCAAAATGTTGTTTTTAGCTAAATCTTAGACTGGTTCGTGAGGTTATGACTCAATTTTTTGGTTTTGTACTTAAAGGGATTTCTTCGTTATTAGTTATTGTTATTTAGATTTTTGTTAATGATTCCGCACTGTATCTCAATTATCTAGTAAGTATTTGTTATTTTCACTTGTTAATAAATCAATTCAATTAACACGTTCGCTTACCTAACGGGTGCTACATTAGGCGCCATAACAGCCTGAAGGTTGGATTTTGGGTCGTGACATCTCCATTCCCTAGTCTTCTTTCCAACATAGGGTCTCTACTCCCTACTCCTCTTTCCAACATAGGGTCTCCAATCCCTAGTTGATTTATTTTTAGACATAGTGTCTCCACTCCCTAGTTTTCTTTCCAACATAGGGTCTCTACTCCCTAGTTGATTTTACCTTTAGGCATAGGGTATCCACTCCCTGCTCTACAATAACTCCGGGTGCACTATCCCCGGCTTTTCATTGCTTTCAATAATAAAGTAGCATAGATTTGATTACAATAACTCGCAAAATTTTCCTGGTGAAAACTAGGGCAGAAAATTTTGTTCGTTTGTTTTGATATTGTGCAGATTACCATTTAGGACAATGGATTCGAGACGACCAAAAGAAGACCTCTCAATTCAGAGCAAAAGAAAAGAAGAAAAGAAAAGAGTCGAACCCCAAAGTACAGAAGCGGAAAAGAGATGTGACCGCTCAAGGCAAGATTGAGTCACAAGCGATGCATGTCCCTTCTTGATCCGAAAATGCTGAAAAGATTGAGCCAGCGCCTACAACTAACAAGCATCAAGGTCTGGATCAAGTCTGTAGAAAAGCAGCCAAGACTCAAGATCAGGCTTGAGAAGACTAATAGATAGGACTTTTGTAACTCATAGTTGATAGGTCTAGTTTAATCTTTTTCATTTTTGCTACTTTGGTGTAATAAGGAGCTCAGCAGCAGTAAGCAGCAACAACAGTGAAATCACAGTTACTCGGTAGTCCCAACTACCAAAACCTCCAGAACTATACTGACCTGATTCCCTTATAGCCAAGGATATGTAGGCAACCTTTGAAGCAAGGTTCGGTCAAACTTTTCAAAAATGCTTCACATAAAGTATTTGACCAGGTAGAAGTTGTTCATGAGTGCTCACTTTGTCTTTGCCCGAAGAACCCTTCGCATTTCCGAACAAAGAGTGACAGCTCTGAGCATATAATTTTTCCCCTATTAGATACTCCTACAAATTTGATAAATAATTGAACTTTATGGAATTTTATTAAACTTAATTTTTTTTCGTGAATTATTTGCACTGTATGATCATAAGTCATCTTTTAAAATTTATAATAGCAAAACATTTTAAAGCTTTTATTTATCTTGCATAATTAGGTTCTTAGTTTAAATTGCCTAATTCAATCATTTTATTAGGAAAATTAAAAAAATTCGTTCTTTAAATAATTATGAGTACTAAAACTAATAGTCTCACTTTAATTTACTCATTAATTAAGTTATAACTAGATAAAAATTGGTCAAGATTAATTTAAAATTAATTAGAATGATTTAATTAGGTTGATTACTTAACCTAAGTGCTCCAAAGACAAAAAATCGGACATGGGCCAATGCACCCAGGCCCAAAACTCCGTTCCCACTACCCAATACACTCCAGCCCAAACCCCATTACCCGGCCAACCCCATATATTACCGAACGACACTTTTTTGTCCCCTCCAATCCTAGCCATTGGATCGATTTGATCCAACGACTCCCAAACTTCCCCCCCCATATTCTACATAAGGGTCCGAACAGACCCCTACCCCCAGAACACCCCCTACTCTTTCGTCTCTCTCCCTAGACCAAACCCTAGCCGCCCTCAAATACTCACCGCCTCTGCCGGCCGAATATAGCCTACCTGCTGCGGATCTCCACCAATCGACCCCAAAATTTTACCAAGCAACCTCCTTCGCCTCCCCAATCACCTCCTAGGTTTAGTTTTCCCAAAGAACCACTTTATTTCGACCTATGTCAAGTCTGAAAATAAAAAAAAACCTTAAACCTTGTAAAGTCAATTTTCCAAGACTCTGTGATTCAAACTCACATGAGTCCAAGGCTCTTGACAAAAGCCATCGATTCATGCGAGTTAGATTCGTTTTCGAGCTCGCTGGAGTTCACCCAAATATTTATTACCGGTATCCACCCCTTCCCTTCCTATCTTTCCTTCATTTTTCTTAATAAAATCGTATGCATGACTTTAGTACACATGTTTATGCTACTGTTTTCATCACTGTCTTTTAGTTAGGATTCGTAATTTTTCTGTTTGGTTTCTTAATTCATGTTCAACACTGTCTGATTAGAGGAAGGTAGTCATAAATTTCTGAATTACACGAAATCATGTATATGTGTAACTGTTTCTGGCAATTAATTTTGTGTAGCAATTTGCGAAAGATAATCACTGCTGGTTAGTTGTCATTTATTGATTCCCTACTTAGTTTATGGGTTTTAGGATCTAGACTGATTTGTTGAATTGTGTTCAAACCTAAACCTATTTGCCCTAATTTGTCTTTTGATTTCAGTATGATCTAAAATTTTAATCATGCACCCAAATTAATCGATTAGGTAATTATTAATTAGGTAATAAAGAGATTACTATACTTGACTAATTAAGTATGCTTCTGAAACTGAAATAGACAATGTAATTAACCAAAGTCTAAGGATCTAACTTAATTCCTAAAAGCCATTCGCTTAAACAGGTGTTAAAAATCAACTTAGTTAAGGTTAATTATTGAATTAATCACTCAAATAGGATGATTAGGCCTAATTTTTCGAATTGAGTTGATCACAGTTAAATTTAGGCTAAATTAATTCATGCTCAAGTTCTTCAACCTAGAAATTAACTTAAGTGACCTCATTAAGTATTGATTATTACGTAAAATAAACTTAGTAAATAATATAACCCTTAATTACTAAAAATGTAATTCTAAGAGGTATTGAGTGGTGATTTAGGATTTTTAGCTAAGGAATCTTGGGTGTAACAACCCAAGAACCTTCCAGAATAAGGAAATCAGATATTTTGGGGTTAAAAGGGTAATTTCAGGGGTAGAATTTTCTAGAATCGGTGCAGCTGTTCCAAAAGGATAGGGTTGACGGCTGCATTTGTACTGTTTTCAGCTTATTGGATAAGGAATATGCTGAGAATATCCTATCGTAAAACCCCTATATATACACACACTTTTTTACCACTAAAAACACGTTTACTACTGAAAAAGACACCTTTGGACTACTGGAAAAAATGTGAAAGTTACACTACAGAATTTTCTACAAATTTTCTCATAGAAATTCTTCTGGAATACCATGTCCTTGCATCCTAAAAATAGAAAGTGCTGAAAAAAAATATTGATACCATGAGTATACAAACATTTTAGAAGATCTCGTTTTCTCTTATTTATTTCTCCTCAAAATTCTGGGTTGGTCAAGCTCTATTCTGGGAAATTTTGGTTGAGTTGTTGCTGCTTTTGCTGCTGTGTTTAAGCTTCAAACAACTTTTTGGTACCTTGGCCTTTATTTGGTCAAGGTTTTACTCTCTATCGGTTTTTTTTTCATTACATTTTAAGGTATGTAACAATCACCATATTTTAAATAGAGTTTGTTGTTTGTGATCATGCTTGAGTAGCAGTGCTTATGTTGTTTCTTTAAGCTTCAGTTGCTATGTGTTCATAACTACATACAAGTTTAAGTGATATTTCTTTATTACAGTTCCTTTCGTGCTAATTTTGATTTTGCCTAAATATGCCTGATAGTTCAACTTCTAATATTTTTCTTCATTACTTGCCTATGGATCCAGGTATACTGGGATAACATCATGGAATCAAATCTGACCACCAGTTGGTCAGATTTAAGTCCTAAAGATGCATATAACCAGCTATAAGAAAGGGTAGGATAAGGGGTACATGAACCCTGGGAATCGAAGGAAGAATTCGATGAAGCCTAACTCAAAAAAAAGAGTAGTAATGTTAGCTATGTATTGAATAAAAATGTTCTAACGTCTTTTTTCTAAGGTTTAATCAGATTATGTAGTAGTTTATTCTTAGC
>ML330145.1:0-86997 GCA_005239505.1 Nicotiana paniculata | reverse complement strand
ATATATATATATATATATATATATATATATATATTATATATCTCACCCTCATGGAATCATGCGTAATATTTGGCAAGAAGCTAGTATGTCTGAGGGGTTTTCCCCTGATTTGAATTATGACAATTCTCTTTGATGGAATCCATTATATATATATACATATAGATGCCCCGGTTACGGAGGGAATTTGCTAGTTGAGAGTTTAAGTAAACATTGTGAATAGTAGAATTATACCATGTATTTTATATATGTTTATTTCACATTCTTACTTTGTTTACTATTTATTCGTTTCCTTACTGTACATGATATTATTGGACCACTAGTAAGTGTCGGAGTCGACCGCTCGTCACAACTTTTTAGGTTAGACGGGATACTTACTGGGTACGCATTATTTTGGTACTCATACTACACTTGCTGTACATTTTGATGTACAGGTACATGTATGGATATTGGCCTTGTGGGCGCAACAGTGTGGTTGATACGGGGACTTAGGTGAGCTGCATCTCATGAGATGATCCGCAGCCAGCAGAGTCTCTTTCAGAGTACTTATCTTCCTTTCTGTCCAAATTTGTATTCCGGACAGCCATTGTATTTTTTTTTTATTTTACTTCCTAGTAGATGCTCATTCCCTTGTGACACCGGATTCCGGGATGATTATGAGATATTTAGTATTGAAATTTGAAAACGTTAATATTATTCCTCAAAGTTCATTTGTTACTAGTTAAATATAAAGAAATTTATGTTTTCAGAAATATTAAAATGAGAATTTAATTAATATTTAGTGTTGTCTTGCCCGACAGTGGTGTCCGGCGCCATCACGACCTTTAATGAATTTTGGGTCGTGACAACATGGTATCAGAGTACTAGGTTCACTTAGGTCTCACGAGTCATGAGAGAGTCTAGTTGAGTCTCGCGGATTGGTACCGAGACGTCTGCACTTATCTTCGAGAGGCTACAGGGCTATTAGGAGCACTTCCCTTCTTGATTCTCATCGTGCGATTTGATTCCTTTGAGTCTTATGCCTTTTTTTTATTTCATATTCAATCTTATGCGATGCGAAGTGCTTGTTATCAATCAGGAATTGAGGAATTGTAATGGTGCTACATATGTGGTGCATGATGTTTCTCCTTGCGTACTTGATTGGGCTATTGTCATCGCCTTGTGAAAGGCCGTTCTATCGTTTCATCTCATATCAGTATTACCTAAAGTTTTGAGATTGATATTGATTGTTATGACAATTCGTGCGTTGTTATCTCCCTATGTGGTGTAATGGTAGGATGCTTGTCTATGCGTCGAAGCAGTGAATGACTTGGAAGCATGTTTACTCAGTGCAATATTTAGAGATTCAGTATTTTATTTCCGGAGAAGGAAAGGCAACCGGACTAGGAGTGTTTAGGTTGGGTTGATGGAGTGTTCTATAGAGATGGATTTTGAATTTAAAAAGGCAACGATTGGGCAGCGAAGGATGAGGAAGGACATGTGGGAGGTTTCTTGCGGTGGTTAAATTTCTAGAAGGTCAGGTGTAAGAAGCAGAAGTCGAGTAGTTGCTTAAAGGATATGGTTTGAACAAAGTAGGAGAGTGGCAGAGTAGCATATGGGTTCTATGGTAGGATAGCTGCACTCCTTGAGGAAAGTTAGAGTGATTTGGGATTCATGGTGGATAGTGACTAGGTCTACGGGCATAATTTTTGGAATAATAGCTGCTATGTGAAGGAAGGTTGGATATGACGGAAATGAGTGCTTGATGTGAAGAAGGATACAACATGACATTGGATTGGAATGTATTGTCGCACCTTTAGTTGATGTCCATAAGGAGTGGACGGACTTGTGCAGTTGGTAAATGAGCGCGGGCTCAGGGTGGGTCGCAGATTTTGTAGTAATTGTACTCAACGTAGTATCGTTGGAAGAGGTCGACAGGTAGTTCCACAGGTGGGTTATCTTCTGTGAGAAGATTAACGGTCGTGTGGTGTTGACGCAGCCTCTCCGAAGAATTCTACTGGCTATCCGTTAAGAGGTCGATCATGTGAATGTGGCAGTGGATTAGAGTGTTCATGAAATGCTAACAGAAGGAAGTTCGAGGAATGTGGTGGGTTAATTGTTCAAGATCATGTCAACGATGAAGGAAGGATCTTGGTGAGTTCCAGAGTTATGCAATAGGTGGCTCCAAGCTAAGTGGGAGAGTCTCACCGCCTATAATTGGGATGCATGGTTATCTACTTGTGGGGTATCGGGTTATCGGTGTAATGGTGGGTTATTACAACTAAAGAAAGAAAACATCAGTAGTAATTTGAGCAAAAGATTTGATGAATGTGTGCTATAATTGGCCTTATCAATTTATGTTAAGGCTTGAGGCGATTTACAAGAGAGGTGATTCGGCCAGGTGTCTCTTTGAGAGGGTGTTCATGTGCTAGCAGGGCCTTGGAGTTTATTATATTGGGACCGAGTCAGAGTGGGTGACTCTCAACAACGGTCCTAGTGGATTTAAAAGTTAAAGTGTGGTGCCTAAGGATTTCGAGTTCGTAGTATGGTTGACTGTTGAGCTTTTGCAGCAGATTATGAAAAGGGGCTTGGAGTGTTTAATGTTGTCTTTGGTCTGCGATGTAGCATTGGAGGAATAGGAGAAAATAACTTTTAATTTATAGAGGAATTATCTGAATGGGTCTACCCTATTAGTGGTTCAGGAGTTATGATGAATTCTTTTACTCTTGTGTGTTGGCATGATTAGTTGCAGTAGGTAGCATGAGAATTGGAAGTCGAGGATCAAGGTTGCGGTTCGGTGTTGACAAGAATATCACGAGCTCGGGTGAGCAATAAAGGATTCATATGGTTAGAGTAAGCTGGTATTGTCTTTAGCGTCACCTGATATCGGTGTCCTGTGCAAGAGGCTTTGCGTACTGATTGTTGATTCTTGATATGCTTTACGACATTAGTGTGGCTGGTGGTATGGATGTGCAGTCTTGTTACCTGGTGCGGAAGGTCGTGAGAGTTTATCCCACGGGAAGATTGTATAAGTGTGACACGTAGTCACTTGATTGATTTGAAGATTGACACCAAGTGTGGAGATTTTTGGCACTATCGCTAATGTGAGAGTTTAGGCCTGAAAGGCGCTCTATTCAGTTGGTTGTGAATTCTGGAAGTTTGGTCCGGATTCGACGACTGTTCTTATGTGTCATGAATAGGTCATTGTGGGTCCTTGAGAGGTTATTTTCCCAAGCATGGTACGATCAAAATCGGCTTGAGGTCTGTGGATGGATCTAAATGTGAACGTAGGCTCTATATCAGGTCGGATGTATTCATTTCCGCATAGTGCTCTTTGTGGAGGAGTATTCGGACATTGGATGTTTTTCATCATCGGCTATTTCATGTAATATTATATTATGGGGTGTGAGTTGTGAAACAGCTTGATAAATTTCATATATGTTGAGGTTCCGCGTAGCGATGGTATTATTTGAGTAGGATAACTCTCGAGATTCAGATCATATATCGCACCTTAGTTGTGCTTGAGTTTTATAGCGTATGGCGCCATTCGTCTCCCTAGGGATGGTATTATGTGTTTGGCGTGCTTGTGGCCGATATCCGGGTATTTTGTAATAATGAGCATTCTAGCTCGGTAAGTATCTCCTTATATAGATTTTATGTGTGGATCGGGTGGGACGTCGCCACGGGTATATTGTGTGGATCTGGTTGCACGCCGCAACAGTGTGATGTTGTGTACAATCCCCTATGCCTATTTCCGTGTGTTTTGTTTCCCATTTTCTGAGGAAGGTTCATAACACCTTTTTGATGGTCTAATTAGTTAAGTGGGTTGAGTAGTCCCTTCCAGAGTTCGTCTTCCTTATCTATCACGTTCGAGTTCGTAGCTTATTGGCTCATTGTGGCATCATATGAGACTTTTGGCAATTTCTGAGGTGGCTTATTGCCCGAGCAGCTTGTACTGGGTGAGACGAGATTTATTGGACCTGGGATCAGTGGAATCGAATTTATATGAACTATATTAAAGAGAAAGCAAAGTTATTTGGTTCATAATGAGGCAATGGTTCTTGTCAAGAGAAGGAACTCAATGAATTATTGGCTCAACAATTGGTCAGAAATTTCTACACATCTTTTTCGTCGTGGAGGTATTGCAAGAGTTGGGACATGACTTATATGAGTCACGAGGTGTGTGTGAGCATCAGATTCGTGAAATGTCGGCTATTTCTATCAGAAGGTGTTATTATGGTCATGTGAATTATGCGGTACATGGTGTTAATTCAGCAAAGGCATGCAATCATGTTTTGATACATCGTGTGGTGATTGATACGGTGTTCGTATGTTGAGAACATGCCTGGTAGAGGATTCTGGGTGTTGGAATTTGGCTCTAAGGCTTATTTGGCTAAGAAAAAAGGGAGAATCTTCAGATTTGTTCGAGCAAATGTGCTCAACTGAGTTATGGTAGCACGGGTAGGTGCACGAGGTGTTAAACAGTAATTTCAGACACCCCATCATAGTTCTTAGCAAGTTCGAGGACGAACATATGTTTAAGTGGGAGAGAATGTAACGACCCGACCGGTTTTTTGAGCTCTAGCGCGTCGTTCGGCGGTTGGAGGCCACGAGCAGCTTCACTCTAGGTATTATGACTTGTGTGCATGGTCGGAATTGAATTTCGGGAAGTTCGGATTTTATTTGGAAAGAAAATTCTCATTTCGGAAGCTTTAAGTTGGAAGAATTGACTAAAGTGTGATTTTTGAGTAAAAAACCTCGGAATTGAGATTTGAAGGTTTCAAAGGTTCATATGATGATTTTGGATTTAGGTGTATGTCCAGATCGGGTTTTGGATGACCCGAGGGCGTTTCGACATCTATCGTGGAAATTGGCAATTTGGAAGAATTTCATAAGTTTGGGATGGGGTACATTTCAAGGTTATCGATGTCCGATTGGGATTCCGAGTTTGGAATAGCTCCGTATGGTGATTCTGGCACTGGGAGCGCGTCCGGAATTGGATTTGGAAGTCCGTAGGTCATTTCGGGGTCATTTGGCAGAAGCTAGAAAAGTGAAAGTTTTTTGAGAAGTTTGACCGGGAGTGAAATTTTTGATATCAGAGTCAGATTCCGATTATGGAAGTTGGAGTAGTTCGGTAATGTCGAATGTGACCCAAACATGAAAGTTGGAAGCCTTTATCTTGCAATCCATAAGGAATTTGGAGATGACCCAAACATGAAAGTTGTAGCTCTTTGTATCTAGTTTTCAGAAACTTAAACCATTTTTCATTTGGAATTTTGTAAGAAATGTTACAGTTGATATACTACATCCTATCCGGGAAAAGTTTGGAAATCGCATTGTGTTGTATAGGGCTGACTTTGGAAGCTTATATATCATAATCTATAAGGAACTGGGAGATGAGAAAAGAAATAAAGTTGTAGTAATTGGAGTCTAGTTTTCAAAAAGTTAAATCATTTGCAATTTAGAGTTTTGTACAAAAGTTTATAGTCGTTATACTAGAGTTGTCTGGAAGAGTTGGGCATTTATTCTTCGCGATCGTGCAGCATTTCCCACTATCGCGAAGGGAAACTTTTGGGCTGAGAAATGTTAAATACCTGGGCAGAAGCTATATTTCGAGGTTTTGGCCATTTTAAACATATTTGGAGCTATGGAGCTCGAATTGAAGTGATTTTTGAGGCGATTTTCATCATATGGATAGGGGTACGTGTTCTATATCCGGAAGTAATTACACTTCATGGTTCTATGGTTATATTCAATATTTATATCGAATTTAAATAGAAAAAATCAAACCTTTCAAGAATGAAAATTTAAGATTTGGAGGTCAAGTTGTTATCGGAATTTGATAAAATTGGTATTGTTGAACTCGTATCGGAATGGGTTATCAAACTTTGTGGGTTTCATCTGGTTCCGATACATGGGCCCCATTGCCAACTTTTCAAACGGAGTAAAAAATTATTATAAATTGAATTGTTATGAGTATTTGAGTATATGTTTATGGGTTTGCATAATTATCGACTAGTTTTGGAGCATTGGCCATTAGTTTGAGTTTTCGGAAGGGCTTGGGGAGCCGCTTATGAAATTTCGGAGCGAGGTAAGTCACTTTTCTAATCTTGTAAGAGAGAAATTTCCCCAATAGGTGAATTTAATTGATATATGACTATATGTGGGGGGAGGGAGGGGGGGGGGGAGTACATACGCACTAGGTGATGAGGGTCCGTACGTAGCTACTAGTTATTCCAATATCCGGGTAGTGTAGGCCTACATCATGCCTTGTTGATATTGTTATCGATTTATGTTTATTGTTTGTCTTGAGAAGTGGTGTAATTTAGTTGTTGCTAAACATTTTGGAGGAAGTTGATTTTTTTTATAAAAAATGGGAATCCTAAAGGTTTTCATTTGAACACCGTATTTTGAAAAGAATGAAAGAATAATAAAATACCTTAATAAACTTATGGGTAACCGCATCACAGGTATGATTCGCGAGCGGGGTAATTTCTTAAATTTATATTTATATTTGACGCGTCACAGGTATGATTCGCGAGCGGGGTAATTTCTTAAATTTATATTTATATTTGACCGCATTGCATGTATGATTCGCGAGCGAGGTAATTTCTTAAATTTATATTTATATTTGACCGTGTCGCAGGTATGATTCGCGAGCAGTGTAATTTCCTAAATTTATGTTTATATTTGACCGCGTCGCAGTTATGATTCGCAAGTGGGGTAATTTCCTAAATTTATATTTATATTTGACCGCGTTGCAGGTATGATTCGCGAGCGGGGTAATTTTCTAAATTTATATTTATATTTGACCGCGTCCCAGGTATGATTCGCGAGCGGGGTAATTTCTTAAATTTATATTTATAGTTGACCGCGTCGCATATATGATTCGCGAGCAGTGACCGTATCGCATGTATGATTCGCGAGCGGGGAAAATAGATGCATCTATGGTTCGCGCCGTTTGACCCTCGTCAGTGCACATTTTACTTTTATATTGTATCGGACCGTACGCCTCGGTGTATATATATATATATATATATATATATATATATATATATATATATATATATATATATATATATATATATATATATATATATATATATATATATATATATATATATATATATATATATATATATATATATCCTCATGGAATCGTGCGTAATATTTGGCAAAAAACCAGTATATCTAATGGGATTTCTCCTGATTTGAATGACAATTCTCTTTGATGGAATCCATTAAATATATACATATAGATGCTCCGGTTACAGAGGGAATTTGCTAGTTGAAAGTTTAAGTAAAAATTGTGAAGAGTGGAATTGTACCACATATTTTATACATGTTTATTTCACATGCTTACTCTGTTTCATATTTATTCGTTTCCTTACTGTACCTGATATTATTGGACCACTAGTAACTGTCGTAATCGACCTCTCGTCATTAATTCTTCGAGGTTAGACGGGATACTTACTGGGTACGCGTTATTTTCTTACTCATACTACACTTGTTGTACATTTTGATGTACAGGTACATGTATGGATAATGGCCTTGTGGGCGCAGCAGCGTGGTTGATATGGGGACTTAGGTGAGTTGCATCTCATGAGATGATCCGCAACCAGTAGAGTCTCCTTCATAGTACTTATCTTCCTTTCTGTCCAAATTTGTATTCCAGACAACCATTGTATTTTATTTTATTTTACTTCCTAATAGATGCTCATTCACTTGTGACACGGGATTCCGGGATGATTATGTGATATTTAGTATTGAAATTTGAAAATGTTAATATTATTCCTTAAAGTTCATTTGTTACTAGTTAAATATAAAGAAATTTATGTTTTCAGAAATACTAAAATGAGAATTTAATTAACTATTTAGTGTTGGCTTGCCCGACAGTAGTGTCCGGCACTATCATGACCTTTAATGGATTTTGGGTCGTGACACGTGTTGCATTGGTTTCGGTTTGAGGCATACTTGTGGATCAGTTATGACCTGCAGAAGCTAGTTTTGAGGATTACTTAAGCAAGGAGATTCCTGTATGTATGGTTTACTACACGTAACGAATATATAGTAATCTTAGAATTATTCGGGTCTATTGTTCGTGGTAGATGTGATGTACTAAGAAATTTGATTCACTCGATTGCTTAGAGGTGTGGATTACTTATTTGGGTGTTGTCGTGCTGATGGGGAAAAAGTCGGTGCAATTGAGATTTGAGTAGAGTAGATGACTCTCGAGAAGGTTCTCATGGATTCAAGATTTATATGTAGCAATTGAGAATTTTTCAGATTTGTATATGACTAGAATCTGAGATTTACATTGGATGGTGTCGAGACTCGCGGTATTTATATATCATTATGGATTCTACATTTCAGTATCAGGAAGGTGAAGGAAACGACTTTAGATTCGCAGAAGGTCTCTTCAGAATGGGTTCCTCGGTTGTGGTACTTTTGGGGTGCTTAAGAGGGAATACAACGGCTTATGGTCCTTAGAGCGAAGTGATTTATGCTAGGATATCTTATGGTGAGCTTTGTGTAAGGATCGTGATGTTCTGGAAAGGAGAAGTGTCAACTTGAGGGTAATTTGGAAGGAACTCTGAGAAATAGGACATCTTGGTAGTAGGTTAGATCAACACGGTAATGGATATTATCGGTTCTTTTGGGTACTCATGATGTGGTGAGTCTCTACAGGTGTTTGTGGTAATGCTCTTGGGTTTGGCGACTTGCGTGGCTTGGTTCAGTTAGAGAGATTCAGTTCTGATGGCTTGGTTATGTGCAAATGGGCTTCAAAGAGTTCTCGATGGTTTCTATTATGGTTTGAGATGGATATTTCCTACCAGCATGAGGAGCATGTTGCGTATTGTGGTTTTCTCCTGGATGAGATCAAATGGAAGGTTTCTGACAGATCGGGTATATATTCTGCTGGTGACTCAGACCGGATTATGAGATCCTCTTACTTTCATATGATGGCATAATAGACACGGTATATTGTGGTGTGAGAATGGGGTTTGAATGTGCAAGTGTACGATTCAATTTGAAAAGGAAAGTCATGAGCTTATGCAGCAAAAATGATTTCAGATGTTGGCACTAATTGGTACTACCCGAGAAGAGTGTACATTCAGGAGGTGCACTATGTTTTGACTTACAGATGCTTCATTGGTATTGCGGTACTCGCCTGGTTGATCGACTGCTGATATTCAAATTTTTGCTATGTTGCACGGATGATTTATAGAAGTATTCCTCATGGGATGATCGTGTATAAGATATTTGTTAGACATTCGGGCGGTGGAGTTAGGATCAAATATGGTGATTCATGTGTTCTATGGATTTGGAGACTAGGAGTTCTCAGCAGCAGATTGTTTCGTCGTTGTGGACTGTGAAGATGTGGCCAAAGCTATCCAGATAATAGTATGTGTTATGGTTAGGTCATTGTGGACTTTCGGGCGGTTATTTATCTATTTATGGATGACCAGGGTTTATTTGGGTGTTCATTGGTAGGCCTAATGAGGATGTGTATCCTACACCAAGTCGGATTTTTTGACTCAGAACTGTTAGTGTTGAGGAGTGTGTCATTCGGTTAGAGTTGAGCTTGTTCATGATCTGAGATGTTCTATGTGTTACTCTTCCATGCTACGAGGGGTTTGTGATTCGTTGGTTATATGCACACATGGTGCAGTTCTGTTTGGGCCATATAGCGGAATTCGAGCGAGATGGTGATTGGGGTGTGGAATGGTTGATTGCGCCTTGGTTATGGTCTTTACGGATTGTGATATATTATGTTGTTTGCTTTTCTGTGGTTATGGTTATGCGCTATGGGTACTTGACATCGAGTTACATGTGGTTATTGATGGACCAGTGTTTGGATAGTTATTTCAGATGGACCGGTGTTTGGATAGGTTCGCGAATTGCAACACAGTTATGATGAGATATGATCATTTGTGATAGATTTGTGTTCTGGTTCTACTGTGTGTGATGGGTTCTTAGCGTTGCATTGTGGTGGTACTTGTTGAGCTTGCGAAACAGTTCTCTTATTTGAGTCATTTTTCATTTCTGAGTGCATTTGAATTTTTGCTTATTGGTGCACGGATTACACAATTTGTGATTCTAGGTAGTATTGGTGTGGCGTGTCAGTAGAGTAGTTTGTATTTGATGAGATGGAGTCTTTGGGCCTGAAATGATTGCTATCGAATTTGATTACGATATGGTTGAAAGGAAAATATCGAAAGTTAGCTTGGAATTTGGGCTATGATTCTGGTTAGGCAAGAGAGATCTGTGACTTGTTGATCTGATGAGTGGCTATGAGTTTCTGCGCGTTTCTTCCATCATCGGCAGTCTAAGAAGGTTCTAAAACAAGGTTTTGTTTGATATGAAGATCTATTACCAGTACCATGTGTGTTTTGAGCAGCTACTGTGGTCAAACGTTATTGTTATGAGCGTCGGAGTTATGTGGTATATCATATGATTACATCTTGAGTTATGTGTATGACTTGATACAGCTTGTTCAGACTTATATAGTGTGTAGGCGTGAGATTCGGGTCTTGTAAGGAATTCCGGATGTTGGTAATTGGGTTCCAAAGTTTATGGGCTTAGGTTGAATTAAAGATCTTCACTTATGTTGTGTCGTCAGGCTTATATAGATTAGGGTGACGTGGGATCACCCTCGATATATACAAGGTAAGGTTACGGTAATTTGATGGCGTTGGAACGACTCTTGGCACGTTCGAGGACGAACGTATGTTTAAGTGGGGGAGAATGTAACAACCCAACCGGTCGTTTTGAGCATTTGCATTTCCGTTCAGCTATCTGAAGTCTTGAGCAGCATTGTATGATGTATTATGACTTATGTGAATCATCGGTTTTGGATTTCAGTTTATTTAGAATTGATTTAGAAGAATGAATTTCATGATTGAAGCTTTAAAGTTGGAAGAGTTGACCAAGTTTGACTTGTTAGAATTTTACCTCGATTCGGAGCTTTGATGGTTTCATTAGGTCCGGATGGTGATTTTGGATTAGAGCGTATGCCCAGTTTGCATATGGATATTTTTAGAAGGTTTCGGCGCTAATTGGCGAAAGTTAGAAATTTTAAGGTTTGGAAAGTTCATAAGTTTGACCGAGAGTTGACTTTGAGGATATCAAAATCGGATTATGGTTCCGGGAATTGGAATAACTTCATAATGTCATTTGAGACTTGTGTGCAAAATTTGAGTTTATTTCGAGTTTATTTGATATGTTAAGGTGTGAGTTTTGGAAGTTGAAAATTCAAAAGTTCATTAAGTTTTTTGAGGTACGATTCGTCGTTTCGATATTGTTATGTGTAATTTGAGGCCTCGAGTAGGTCCGTGTTAGGTTATGGGACTTGGTGATAGGTTCGGACGGGATCCCGAGGGGCTCGTGCGTGTGAATTCATACCATTTTCCTTCATTTTGGCATTGCTAGTTCTGATGAGTTCTGGGCATCTTGTTTTCTTATTCGCGATCGCGAAGAATTCATCGCAATCGCATAGAGTTTTTTGATGGATGGAGAATATTGTTCATCCCGTCCACGAGTCCAGAGTCACGTTCGCAGAAGTTGAGGCATTTGTTCAGTGCGTTCGCGAGTCTAGCTATGCGTTCGCGTAGAAGGAAGGAGGGTCTGAGGATGTTAGGCATTTGTTCTTCTCGATCGCCAACTGTGTTATTCGATCGCGTATCTCTAGGAGATATGACCATCGCGTTCATGTCTGCGATGCTGCGTTCGTGAAAGAGGAATTTCAGCTGGTGAGCATAAGTTTTATGTGAACGCGTGGAATTGTCCGCGTTCGCGAAGTGTATCAGCTAGGCAGACTCCATTTAAATCCCATTTCGAGCGTTAGAGACATTTTATCATATTTGGAGCTATGGAGCTCGGATTGAAGCGATTTTTGCGATTTTCACCATATGGATTGGGGTATGTGTTCTCTACTCGGTCTTAATCATATTTCATGAATCTATTCTCATTTTTGGCATTTGGTTAACGATTTCAAAAGAGAAATTTGGGGGTTTTGTGTAAAGTTTCATAGAGTAAATTTTTGAGTTTTGAACATCGATTCGGAGTCCGATTTGAGTGAAACTAGTGTGGTTGGACTCGTAATTGAAAGAGCTGCCCGATTTTGTGAATTTTGTTGGGCTCCAATGTGCCGACCCGAGTTTGAGGTTTTGGTTGACTTTGGCACTTTTGATTAAAGATTCAACCTTTATCAATTGTGCTTGTTTTCTTAGGCATTATTTGATGTATTTGAGTTACTTTTGTCTAGTTTTGAGCCGTTCGTAGGTTGGTACGCACGGGATCACATTTTTAGAGTACCATTTGTCTTGCTCGATATTGGATTTGGCTTTTTCGAGGTAAGTAACTCTTATAAACTTGGTGTTGAGGATATGAACCCCTGAATATACGTGATATGTGTTTGGTGTTGAGGTGACGCATATGCTAGGTGGCGAGCGTGTGGGCGTGCACCGTGTGAATTATGACTCGGTTGATTCTGTGATACGGGGTGGTTACCTAATCTTTTTTTTATCTATGAAATATCTACGTGCTATAGTAAGTGAGTTGTGATCCATGTTAAGAACCATGTTTAGGCTATATGCTTATTCTGTTAGGACCCACTGAGGTCATATATGTTGTTGAGTTATTTGCTTAAATTGCAGTTATATACTCAGTCATACTCATTCATTTGCATATCATATCTAAGTCTCTGTTGCTATTTATTGATACATCATATCATCATTTGGGGCTGGTTTTCATAACATTGTGAGCCCGAGAGACTGGAGAGAATGATGACTGAGCTGGGGCCTGAGGTCCAGATTGTGAGTGATATAAATAGGACCGGGCTACACGTCACAGCAGGTATTATTGATTCATGATGGGATCGGGCTGCACATCACATCATGATTTATTGATTCATGTCATGATTGGCTTATTATAGCGCTTTGGCTGAATTTTCCTCTACGGAGTTTGCACACCCACAGTGTGAGCGCATATGCTATTGATTCACAATGGGATCGGGTTACGCGTCTCAGCAGGATTTATTAGCATTTGGGCTGGATCTGCCCTGTACATTGCTGAGTGACTGAGTGTGCTGAGTGATTGAGTGTGATGAGCAAGAGTATGAGACTGTGATATTGATTAATCTGAGAGCGTGAGTACATGGGTTCATCACTGTGATGCATTGCATCTGACATGCATACTTGACATACATGCATAGAAATGCATTTCCTCATGTTACACTGTTTTGTGACATTTATGACTTCATATGCACATTGACACGTAGGTATAGAGATGTATTTTCCTCATGTTATCTTATAATGAAACATCTTACTTATTGCTGAAAGTTTTTGGGAAAAATCACAGTTTTCTAACTTACTCATATTTTGGTGATTTCAGTGAAGGAATTGGGCTTTACCGTTATACTTTAAAAGCATGACTATTTTTCGTAACTGTGAACTAGCTGAGTATCACATCTCTGAGATATTTCTTGTACCACTTTTATTATATTGTTATGAGCTGTCGTTGGCTATTGGTGTTGGACTCTGACCTTTGTCCCAGGTCGTCACTACTTTCAACCTAAGGTTAGGTTTGTTACTTATTGAGTACATGGGGTCGGTTGTACTCATACTACACTTCTGCACCTTGCGTGCAAATTTGGATGCTGATGTTGCTGTGTATGGAGGGATATGACATTGAAGATGTACCTGCATTCCAGTCATAGCTGCCTTTTAGAATTATTAATCCGTTCATATATATTTCAAACAAATGATGTATTTATTTCATTCCAGCTTTGTGAACTCTAAATCTAAGAAGCTTGTGATTTTTATTGCCAGTCCTTGGAAAGTCTTTGTATAAAAGCACCGTTGTATTATCATCACTTCTCTTAATGAATCTCATTGAAATTGGATTATTGTTGTTAATTGACTTACCTAATGGGTTGTTAGGTACCATCACGACTAGTTGGATTTTTGGGTCGTCACAAGAATCAACGAATGAGCAAAAAAGAACCGAGTGAATGTAAGAATTCTATCTTTTTACCTTTTCAAAAAAGAAATAAGAAAGAGTAAATATAATAGTAATAGATATGTTATATCTTTTTCATATTTTTACTGTATTTTAAACTTTTGGAAAGAGAAAAATTTGATAGATAACCAAATCAATGCTCTTGCATCTTATACAAAGAGACATGATTGTCCGGCAGATCTTAGACATATGACTAATATTCAGCAGTCTCACCCTTGAGAAAATGTTTAGCAAATTCAAGTGAAAATTTAAATTGTTTTATCATATTACTTTATCTGCTCTATGAGGCATGATCTAATGATAGAAAGGGGCATAAAGTTAAAATACAGGAGGAACTGAAGAAAATAGAGGATAAGAAAAAGTTCCAGGGCAGGTATCATTGATGATGGAAATAATGCCTAATCAGCAAAATTTGAATACTTGTACTTCTTGAAAATATATAGGTGCGAAAATGATACTTACATCTGCAATGAGTCATGACAAAAAACTGAAATGAAATCTATGTAGCAGATAAAGATGGACCGCATAATACTTGAAGAATGACTGAATATACATAGTAAACAAGCATATAAATGCTTAAAGTTTTCAAGCATGCTTAGCCAATGAAAGTTGATTATTTAAGGAATACTACAGATTTATATGATCTTACAAATGTTTTGCAGGAAAATAGACAGAGGGCGAGGCTAGCTGATGCCAATTCTGGAGCATGTCTTCGGTGCTAAATTAGAGTCATTGCGTCACGAACCAAAACTCAATATGCCGTGATGGCGTAAAACTGGATGAAACGTCACAACTCAATACAGAAATTCCCAAAATCTGGGTGTCATTGAGTACATGAGCATCTACATTGTAATACAGTCTAGCACACCATCTAAGAAAGTAGAAAAGAATAAACAAAAACTGAGAGATAGGTGAGGAGAATCAAGTTCTGCGGACACCGAAGCAACTAACTCGATAATCTCCAAATAGGTAAAACTCCACGATCAACAATTGTCGTGCCCAGAAATGCATGGATCTGCACACGAGGTGCAGAGTGTAGTATGAGTACAACCAACTCAATAAGTATCATAAATAAACAAGGCAAGGTAAGAGAAACATAAATTATTGAGGATACTAGCCATTCCGGTATAATTTTGCCTTTTTACACTAGCACCGCACAATATTTAAAACTAACTCGTGATAAGAATATATGTGTGTTCATGTGCACGGACAACTCATGTGCTAACAATAGAACCTGAACGGACAACTCACGTGTCAATATTATCAATATATGGATCCGCACGCATAACTCACGCGCCGCACGGACAACTCACGTGCCAATAATATCAATACATGGATCCGCACGGACAATTCATATATACATGTATATGATAAATGAAGTAAGATTCTCATGTCTCTGGACTGGTGTAGAAGACATGCTAAAGTGTAGGCATATGCAAAGTATGCTATCGTAGCTCAAACCAGCCATTTCATCAATGAAAAACATTTATCAAGTTCGTTCAGGGTTCAAACCTCTATGTAGCCTCATCGTGGCTCAAATAGATCACATAAACCATTACAACATGTGAGATATCATAGCTTAAAGCTTAACAGACATTTCTTGGCTTATAAGAGCCCGAGAACAACCCAAACATGAGTATATAATCCCTGAGCTCGCACATGAGCTCATCCCCACGCATGTGCGCACCCAAAAGCACGTGGCTATCACAACAATTCAGGCTACTGGTCAACCGAGTTTAAATACGATACTTACCTCAAGCGAATCGAATCACTCCGCTAGCAAGCCCTTGCCTCGTGAATCAGCCTCTGAACGCCTCAAATCTAGCCACAAATAATTCGATACAATCAATACGAGTTATAGGAATCAATTCTATATGAAAATGCTAAGCTCTTATTCAAAAGTCAAAAAGTCAACTTAAAAGTCAACCCCCCTGGCCAACGCCCTGGAACCTACCAAAAGTTACTAAATCGGGAAGCCTATTCAAGCACGAGTCCACCCATACAAAATTTACCAAATTCTGACACCAAATCGTCAATCAAATCTACAAATTTAACTATCCAATCCCTAGCCTAAAACTCCCAAAAATCCACATAAACAACACACAAACTAAGTGAAAAATTTAATAGGGAAACAATATTATTGTGTAAAAATGATCAAGAGGGACTTACCTCAAGAAACCCCTAGAAATCCCTCTCAAAAATTTCCTTAGTTCGAGTTTGCAAAGTCCAAAATAATTTAAAAAAAACCACGGAAACCTTTCGACCTATATTCTGCACAATGATTATCACACATGCGGCCCTTTTCTTCGCTTCTGCAATACCGCTTCTGCGGTCAAGTCTTTGCATCTGCGTCCATCGCTTCTGAGACCCCCAATCCCGCATCTTCGGGCTCGCTCCTGCGCAACAAGGTTTGCTTCTGCGAACTATCATTCCCAGCTCACCCTCCGCTTTTGTGGAGCCACACACACATCTACGGACTCATAGATGAGGTAGTTCCCTCGCACCTGCAACCCCTCAGCACCAGTCAAACTTGCTTCTACGACACCATCCCCGCACCTGAGGCCTCGCACCTGCGACCATGACCCTCGGAGGTGCGATTACACTAGTCCTGCACTCATCAACAATCTCTCAAGTCCAAAATTTGATTCGCTAACCATCCGAAATCAACTCGAGATCCCCGGGACCTCAACCAAATATGTCAATAAGTCCTAAAACACGATACAAACTTAGTCGAGGACTCAAATCACATTAAAAAAAATCAAAAACACGAATCGCACCCCTATTCAAGCCTAATGAAAACTAAGAAATTCCAACTTCTACAATCGATGCCGAAACCTATCAAATCAAGTCTGATTGACCTCAAATTTTGCATACAAGTCATAAAAGACACAACAAACCTATTCTAACTTTCAGAACCAAAATTCGAGCCCGGTAACCACAAAGTCAACTCTCAATCAAAATACTCAACTATCCAAACTTCTAATTTTCCAATTTTTGCCGTTTCAAGCCAAAATCAACTACGAACCTCCAAATAACTATTCTGACATACTATTAAGTCCAAAATCACCCTACAACGCTATTTGAACCATCAAAACTCCATTCTGGAGCTGGTTACACATAAGCTAACATCCATTCAACCTTTTCAACTTAGGCTTCCAACCTTGAGACTAATGTTTCAACTTATTCCGAAACATTCCCGGAACTGAACAAACTACCCCGGCAAGTACATAATGACAATTGAGAATAAAATAAGCAGTAAATGGGGGAACAAGTCTACAACACTCAAAATGACTAGCTGGGTCGCTACATTCCCCCTCTTAAACAAGCGTTCTTCCTCGAACGGGTCTAGAAACATACTTGGAGTCTCAAATAGATGTGGATATCTTCTCCACATCTCCAGCTCGGTCTCCCAAGTAGCCTCCTTGACTGGCTGACTTCTCCACTGCACCTTCACTGAAGCTATGTTCTTTGACCTTAATGTTTGAACTTGTTGGTCCAAAATGGCCATCGGCTCCACATCATAAGTCAAATCACCATCCAACTGAACCGTGCTGAAGTCCAAAATATGAGACGGATCGCCGACATACTTCTGTAGCATAGAAACATGAAATATTTCATGAACGTTCGACAGACTAGGCGGCAAGGCAAGCTTGTTAGCCACCTCTCCTATTCTCTATATCACGTCAAACGGACCAACGTGTCGAGGGATAAACTTTCCCTTCTTATCGAACCTCATAACACCCTTCATGGGTGAAACTTTGAATAATACCCTCTCCCCCACCATGAAATCAACATCGCGAACCTTCCGATCGGCATAACTTTTCTGTCTAGACTGTGCCGTGCGAAGTTGATCCTGAATAAATTTTAACCTTGTCTAAAGCATCCTGAACCAAGTCAGTACCAAATAGCCTGGCCTCGCTCGGCTCAAACCACCCTACCGGAGATTGACACTGTATCTCATACAAAGCCTTATATGGAGCCATCTGAATGCTCGGTTGATAGTTGTTGTTGTAGACGAACTCCGCAAGTGGCAGAAATTGATCCTAAGAAACCCCTAAAATATATGACACAAGCATGTAGAACATCTCCAATATATGAATAGTGCGCTCGAACTATCCGTGGAATGTTGTACTCAACTCAACATGTGTACCTAACTCTCGCTGAAATGCTCTTCAAAACTGCGATGTAAACTGCGTGCCTTGATCTGAAATGATAGACACCAGCATATCTTGAAGGCGAATAATCTCGTGGATGTAGATCTCGGCCAACCGCTCCGAAGAATAAGTAGTCCTACGGACTTGGTCAACTGATCCACAATCACCCAAATTGCATCATACTTCCTCGAAGTCTGTGGGAGCCCAACTACAAAATCCATGGTGATACGCTCCCATTTCCACTCCGGAATCTTAAGCCTTGAAGCGATCCGCCCAGTCTCTAATGCTCGTATTTCACCTGCTGACAGTTTAGGCACCAAGCTAAAAACCCCACTATATCCTTCTTCATCCTCCTCCGCCAATAGTGTTGCCTCAAGTCCTGGTACATCTTTGCAGCACCCGGATGAACGGAATACTGCAAACTGTGGGCCTCCTCAAGAATCAACTCATGTAGCCCATCTACTTTAGGCACACAAATCTGACCCTGCATCCTCAACACTCCAGCATCCCCAATAGTAACATCCTTGGCATCACCTTGCTCAATCTTGTCCTTAAGGACAAGCAAATGGGGATCATCATACTGGCGTTCTCTAATGTGATCATATAAGGATGACCGAGAAACCACACAAGCTATAACCCGACTGGGCGCCGAAACATATAATCTCACAAACTGGTTGGCCAAAGCCTAAACATCAGCTACAAACGGTCTCTCACTTACTAGAATAAAATCAAGGCTACCAATACTCACTGCCTTTCTAGTCAAGGCATCAGCGACCACATAGGCCTTCCCGGGATGATATAGAATGGTAATATCATAGCCCTTCAATAGGTCCAATCATCATTGCTGTCTTAAATTTAGATCCTTTTGTTTTAAAAAGTGCTGGAGACTCCAATGATCCGTAAATACCTCACAAGACATACCATACAGATAATGCCTCCAAATATTCAATGAATGAACGATGGCTGCCAACTCCAAATCATGAACAAGATAGTTCTTCTCATAGGAGTTCAACTGGCGTGAAGCATAAGCAATCACTCTGCCCTCCTGCATCAAGACAAACCCAATACCAATTCGAGAAGCATAACAATACACAATATAGGAGACTGACATTGAAGGCAAAACTAGAACTGGAGATGTGGTCAAGGTAGTCTTGAGCTTCTGAAAGCTCTCCTCACACTCATCCGACCAACTGAATGGAGCACCCTTCTAGGTGAATCTGGTCAAAGGCTCTACAAAGTGACGATAATATCCGGTCAAGCTGAGAAAGCTCTAAATCTCAATAGCTAAAGATGGTCTAGGACAACTCTGAACCACCTCTATCTTCTTTGGAACCACCTTAATCCCCTCACTGGACATCACGTGCCCCAAGAATGCCACTGAACTAAGCCAAAACTCACACCTGGAGAACTTGGCATAAAGTTTCTCCTCCCTCAACCGTTGTAGTACAATCTTCAAATGTTGGGCATGCTCCTCCTGGCTACATGAGTACACCAGGATATTATCAATGAATACTCTGACAAACGAATAAAGATAAGGATGAAATACACTGTTCATCAGATTCATGAATGTTGTTGGGGCGTTAGTCAGCCCAAAAGACATCACAAGTAACTCATAGTGACCGTAGCGGGTCCTGAATGCCGTCTTCAGAATACTTGAGTCCCGAATCTTCAACTGGTGATACCTAGACCTCAAGTAAATCTTAGATAACTTCCTCCCTCCCTAAAGTTGGTCAAATAGATCATCAATGCACAGAAAAGGATACTTGTTCTTGATTGTAACTTTGTTCAACTGCCTATAGTCGATGCACATCTGCATAGTATCATCTTTCTTATTCACAAATAGAACCGGTGCACCCCAAGGCAACACACTATGCCGAATAAACCCCTTATCAAGGAGATCCTGAAGATGCTCTTTCAATTCCTTCAACTCAGCTGGCATCATACGATACAGAGGAATAGAGATGGGCTGAGTGCCCGACAAAGCCAATACCAAAATCAATATCCCTGTCGGGTGGCATGCCCGGTAGGTCTGCAGGAAACACATCCGAAAAGTCCCATACTACTAGTACAAAATCAATAGTAGGATTATCAGTGCTAACATTCCTCATAAAGGCCAAATATGACAGACACCCTTTCCCAACCATCCGTTGGGCCTTCAAATATGAAATCGATCTACTGGGAACATAATCTAGAGAACCTCTCCACTCGATCCTTGGCAACCCCGACATCGCCAACGTTACGATCTTAGCGTGACAATCCAGAAAAGCATGACATGGAGAAAACTAACACATATCCAAAATCACGTCAAAATCGACCATACTAAGCAATAATAGGTCAACTTTTGTCTCCAATCCCTCAATAGTCCCTACACACGACCAATATACATGGTCCACAATAATGGTTTTACCCACCAGCGTAGATACATGAACAGGTGAAACTAAGGACTCACGGGGTAGATCCAAATAACGAGTAAAATAGGATGATACATAGGAGTAAGTAGAACCATGTCAAATTACGTGGAAGAATCCATGTGGCATACTGAAACAATACATGTGATCACTGCGTCTAAAGCAATGGCTTCTTCCTAGAAGGGATAACATAGAATCTAGCCTGACCACCACCTGATCAGCCTCCCTCTCTAGGGCGACCTATAGCTGCCTAGGCCCTACCTTGAGCTGGCTGAGCTGGTGGTGTAACTGCTAGTGCTGGTATCATCAGCCGATAACTCTACTGTGGAAACCCACTTCATAATCTATGGCAATCCCTCTTGAGATAACTCTAGTCTCCACACACGAAATAACCCCTCATTTGACGGATCTGCTGCTCCTAATAACCCGAGGAACTGCTTGTAGAAACCTGAGCAGACGAATGGTGAGAACTCTGCACTGGTAGTGCAATGAATGAAGACTGGTCCGAATGAGCACTATAAGAACTATGGCTAACTAATGCACCACGATGGGCTGGACGAGCTGTCTGAGCTGGCCTATTAGGACGACCCCTACTGTCGTGGGACTGAACCCCAGAAAAACACCACTGAAACCACCTGAACCACAAAGCCTCTTGGCCTCCCTCTCCTTACTCTCCTGACTACAGACCAACTCTAGCCGTCGAGCAGTATCAACCACCTCGTCGAACCTAGCACTTGATACACTCTCCCGGATTATAATAAAACACAACAGATAGGTGAGGCCATCATTGATTCTCCTAATCCTCTCCCTCTCAGTGTGAGCCAACCAAAATGCGTGACGAGCCAACTCTAAAAATCTCATCTCATACTGGGTTACAAACATGGCCTCCTGGCATAGCTGCTCGAACCGCTTACACAACTCCTCCCTGCGGGTCTATGGCACAGACTTCTCCAACAAGAGAACAGAGAACTCATGCCATGAAAGCCCTTTCCTCGTGAATCAATCGAGGTTAAATACGATATTCACCTCAAGTGAATCGAATCACTCCGCTAGCAAGCCCTTTCCTTGTGAATCAGCCTCCAAACTCCTCGAATCTAACCACAAACAATTCGATACAATCAACACGAGTTAAAGGAAAAATGTGAAGCTCTTATTTAAAAGTAAAAAAGGCAACTCAAAAGTAAACCCTTCGGGCCCACACCTCGAAACCCAACAAAAGTTACAAAATACGAAAGCGCATTGAACCACAAGTCCACCCATACCAAATTTACAAAATTCCGACATCAAATCGTCACTCAAATCCCCAAATTTAACTCTCCAATACCTAGCCTAAAACTCCCAAAATTCCACCGAAAAAACACACAAACTAGGTGATAAATTCAATGGGGAAACAATATTATTGCATAAAAATGATCAAGAGTGACTTACCTGAAGACACCCCTCAAAATCCCTCTCAAAATCGCATTTGTCCGAGTTTGCAAAGTCCAAAATGATGAAAATTCACGGAAAACCCTTCGACTTATATTCAATTGCGTATTGAGGTTATTCTTCTTAAATAAGCTGAGTGAAAAGTTTTCTAACCAAGGAAGCGTTTATTTTACTAGTAGTTCAGGATTTATGATGAGTTTTGGTAATCTCGTATAACGGCATGATAGGTGCAGTGAGCGACATGGGAACTGGAAGTTGAAGGTCAAGGTTGCGGTTTGGTGTTGATAGAATGTCACGAGCTCGAATGAGCATAGGTGAATTAAGATGTTCAGAGTAAGCTGGCATTTTCTTTAATGTCACCTAAGAATGATGTCCTGTGTAACAGGCTTTGTGTACTGATTAGCAGATTCTCGGCAGCATTGTATGGCCGGTGGTATGGATGTGCAGACTTTGATACCTAGTGCGAGAGGTCGTGGGGACGTATCCCAGGGGAAGATTTTATAAGTGTGATATGTAGTCACTTGATTGATTAAGGATTGAAATAGAGTATGGGGATTATAGTACTAGCGCTAATGTGAGAGAGTTTATGCCTGAGAGGCATTCTATTCCTTGTGTTGTGGACCGTGTAAGTTTGTTCCAGATTTGATGAATGTTCCTGTGTGTCATGGAAAAGGGTTATTGTGTATCCTTTTAAGATCATTAGCCTAGTACAGTATGATCAGAGTCGGCTTGAGGTTCGTTGATGGGTCTAAATGTGGATGTGTGCTCTACACCAGGCGGGGTGTGTTCATTCAGCATAGCTTTTATTATGGGAGAGTATTTCTGCATTGGATGTTATTTTTGTCCTCAGCTATTTCATATAATACTCTATTGTGCCATGTGGGTTGTGAGATGACTTGATTATTTGCACATGTATTGAGGTCCTGCATAGCGGTGGTGTTATGTAAGCAGGATGGCTCTCAAGATGCAGATCATATATCTCACCTTAGTTGTGCCTGAATTTCGTAGCGTATGGCGCAACTTGTCTACCCAGTATTTGTATTATGCACTTGGCGTGCTTGTGGTCTATATTCGGACATGTGAGTATAAGTGTTACAGATCGATGTGTGTTTTCTTTAGATTATTATGTGTGGATTGGGTGGCACGCCGCCGAAGGTGCACTATTTGGATCGGGTGGCACGCCGCCACGGGTATGTTGTTCGGATCGGGTGGCACTCCGCCACGGGTATCATGATTGGATTGGGTTGCACGCGGCAACGGTATCATGTGTGGATCGGGTTACACACTGCAACAGTTGGATATGGAGTACAATTCCCTATATATATTCTTGTGTGTTTTGTCCCTCATTTTTTGAGGAAGGTTCATGACATCTTTTCAGTTGGTTAATTAGTTACGTGGGTTGATTAGTTCTTTCCAGAGTTCATTTTCCTTATGTATCACATTCAAGTTGGTCGCTTGCTGGCACATTGTGGCATCATATGAGACCTTTGGCAGTGTCTAAGATGGCTTATTACCTGAGCGGCTTGTACTGGGTGAGACGATATTATTGGACCTGGGATCAGTGCGTTCGAATTTATATAAGGCATATTAAAGAGAAAATATCGTTATTTAGTTCATAATGAGGTAATGGTTCTCATCAGGAGGAGAGACTCAATGATTTGTTGACTTGGCAGTTGGTTATGAATTTCTACACATCTCTTCCGTCGTGGGAGTATTGCAGAAGTTGGAACAGGATTTATATGTGTCATGAGGCGTGTTGTGGGCATCAGAGGATTTCGTCTATTATTTTCAGAGGATGTTATTATGATCATGTGGTTTATGCGGTGCATGGTGTGAATTCAATAAAGGTATACAATCATGTTTCAGTACAATGTGTAGTGATTGGTACAGTGTTCTTATGTTGGAAATAGGCATGGTGGAGAATTTCAGATGTTGGAATTTGGCTCTAAGGCTTATTTGACAAATAAAAGGGAGGATCTTCAGACCGGTTTGAGCTAATGTGTTCAACTGGGTTATTGTAGCACGGGTAGGTGCACCAGTTGTTGAATAGTGATTTCAGAAAACTCCAGAGCAGTTTTTAGCACGTTCGAGTACGAACATATGATTAAGTGGGGGAGAGTGTAATGCCCAACCGGTTGTTTTGAGCTCTAGCACGTCGTTTCGCGGTTTGAGGCCTTGGGTAGCTTCACTTCAGGTATTATGACTTGTACGTATGGTTGGAATTGAATTTTGAGAAGTTCTGAGTTATTTGGAAAGAAAAATTCTCATTTCGGAAGCTTTAAGCTGGAAGAATTGACTAAGGTTAGACTTTTGATAAACGACCTCAGAATCAGGATTTGAAAGTCCCAATAAGTTCTTATGATGATTTCGGACTTGGGTGCATTTCGGTGCTCATTATGGAAACTTAGCATTTTGGAAGAATCTCATACATTTGGGTTGAAGTTTATTTTAATGTTACCGAAGTCCGTTTGTGTTTTCGAGCGTGGGGAGCGCGTTCGGATGTGGATTTGGAGGTTCGTAGGTCATTTCGGGGTCATTTGGCGAAAGTTGGAAATACGAAGGTTTTTGGGAAGTTTGACCGGGAGAGGACTTTTTGATATCGGGTTCGAATTCCTATTCCGGAAGTTGGAGTTGTTCCGTAATGTCAAATGTGACTTGTGTAAAAAACTTGAGGTCAATCGGACGTGATTTGATAGGTTTCATCATCAAAGGAGGAAGTTTGAAGTTCTAAAGTTCCTTAAGCTCGAATTGGGGTGCGATTCATGATTTCGATGTTGTTTGATGTGATTTGAGGCCTGGAGCAAGTTTATGTTATGTTGTATAACTGGTTGGTGTGATTGGACGGGGTCTCGGGGGCCTCAGGTGTGTTGCGGGTCATTTTTCCCATGTTTTGCTGTTGTTGATGCTGGTTATGGTGTCCTTCATCACGAACGCATGGAGGCGACCGCGTTCGCGAAGAAGGATTTGCGGGGATGGAGGAGATTACTCATCGAATGTGACATAGAAGTCGCGAACGCGGAGGGGTGACTGAGGAACCTATGCGAACACAAAGGGCCAGTCGCAAATGTGTAGAAGGAAATGTAGAGGCTGGGCTTGAGGTCGTTTGGCCTTCACAAACGCGGAGCGTGGAACGCGAACGCGAAGGGGTCAGAGTCAGCTGAGCATCACGAGTGCGTTCAGGGGGTCGAAAAAGCAATGAAGGTCAGTGACTCCCACCTATTGGTTTAGGTGATTGGAGAGGCTTCAAGGGGAGATTTTCATCATCTATGTCAAGGTAAGTGATTCCCACCTATTGCAAGTTAAATACTTGGATTATATATAGATTTGAACATGAAAATTCATGGAAAATTAGTGAAAATTTGGGAATTTGGTAGAAAACCTAGAAATTGATATTTTTTAATTTTAACCACGAATTTGGGCATGGAATTGAAAATAAATTATATATTTAACGATTTTCTTCGAAAACTTTTGAAATCCGGGCATGTGGGCCCGAGGGTGACTTTATCGGGTTTTCGAGTAAAGTTGAAAATTATTATAAACTGGATTATAACGAGTATTAGAGTATATATTTAAGCAGTTGCGCCTTGATTGACTAGTTTTGGAGCGATGGGCATCGGCTTGAATTGTTTGAAAAGCTTTGGAGTCAGTTATGGAACTTTGGAGCGAGGTAAGTCTCTTTTCTAACCTTGTAAGAGCGAATTAACCCCATAGGTGAATTGATTAATATGTGCTTCGATTAGTGGGGGGGTACGTATGCACGAGGTGACGAGAGTCCATACGTAGCTATTAAATATGCTTATGTCCGGTAGTCTAGGACCCAAATCATGTTATACTTGCAATGTTTGCACTCTACTTGTTAATTTAATTGCTTAAATCATATTGGAACTTGATAAAGGAATTGTAAAAGGTTAAATTTCATTTACTTGAGTTTTGGAAGGGTCACTTGACCGTTAATGAGAATTTGTATTTCTTTGAATATTAGTCTCTTAATAATCTTGAATCAGTTGTTTTAATGTATTTTCTCTTCTTGTGTAGCGGGCCGAACGCCTCGGTAGCAGATAGATGCATCTATGGTTCGTGTCGTTCGACCCTCAGCAATGTACAGTTTATATATTTGTATGTTGGATCGGGCCATACGACCTCGGCATAATTCGTGCGTACAAATTCTTTGAGTCCAATTATAATTGATATGGTTTCCTTGGCTTGAAAGATTAATTTGTTAAATAATGAAAACTAATTTTGAATTTACTATCAGTGAAAGAATTATTTATTTATTTTTTGTTATTGAGTTTTCAACTGTATTTATATAATTCATGGTTAATTATAATTAGGTACTTTATTATTAGCTATAGTAAGTGCCGAATCCGACCCCTCGTCACAACTTTTTCGAGGTTAGACTAGATACTTGTGACATCGGGTTAAGGGGTTCCTACAGGCTGTTCATCATTGTAGGTCGTGTAAATATTATCATCCACTCTGTAAACTCTATTTTATACTATTTAATTAATGAAAATTTTGATTTCAAATTACTAAAATGAGTAAGTAAGTTGATAGATCACTGTTGGCTTGCCTGACGGGGGTGTTAGGCGCCTTCACGACCTTTAATGGATTTTGGCTCGTGACAATATCTCATAGCAATTTTTTTTAAACTTAAACCAAATACCATACCGAATACCAAATATCAAAAATTTCAATTTCGATAACGATAATTCGATATTTACCATAAGTATGCACATCCCTTATTTAGAGTAGTATTTACCCCATACCATTTAAGTTAGACGCTCACCTAAAACTGAACTCAAAGGCTGAAAAGGATTTTGCAAACTCATCTCATCTTCTTTAATTTTAAGATCATGTGACGAGGTTTATTGCCAAGTAAACTAGAGGTATGAGCCAAATAAAATATTTCAACAACATAGAAATAAAGGTGAGATAGTTGATCTTTTGTCACCTTTAATTTGCACCAACAAACATGAATAGGAAGAAAAAAAGTCTGTCATTGCCATAGGTGGAAAAAGTCTAATAAATTTGGTGTTAAATTATTGTGATTTTTTACGGTTGGTATGCTCGTATCATTTTATATTTATCAACCTAAAAACAAGCAACATATATAATTGGTCGATCAGTCGAAATATATATGTGTGTAAAAAAGTAAAAATATTATATTTTATTGACTATTATTTTTAAAAACGGCTAAAAATATATATTTCTTTAATTTTTTCCCTCCATAGCACTTTTTTTTCTTTTTTCTTTTTTGGTCAAACACTACCATACTTTTGTTTACATTTCAGAGTATTTAATAATCCGATCATAATAGAAGAGGAGGCGTTAAGAAATGGGAACTTGTGTTGTTTCGAACTTAGGTCTAAGAATGGACAAGGCACCACCATGAAAGGGGAACTTACAACCTAATGTAAAATATTTATTAAACTTGTTCACAGTTTTATCTTTAAAAGTATTCTTTAAAGTTTGGATTTAATATTCTTAAATGGTCCAATAAATTTTATAGCCATAAAGGTAGTAAGTCAAATAAAGTTTAAATCAATACTAAGCTAATAAAAGAAACTCAATTCAACACTAGGAATACCAATAGTGTTGGACATCTATTTTTTAGTTTTGCATTGATTTATAATGAAAATGTATAACCTAGTTTATTTTTTTCTGTACTTAGTTGTATAATTAATAGTACTTATTTTAGCACGACCTATATAGTATTTTTAGATTATGTTAATTTTTATTATGGTATATTACTTAGTAATTTTTACTTTGTACGATTTTATTATCTATGTTATTGAATATTTTAATACAATATTATGACTCATCTCATATTATTATTTTATTTTCTTAGAAAATACATTATATAGTTGTATCCTACTAGGACTAAAATAAACATTTGGAGCACAAGTTACATATTTTGTGCTATTAAGACTTTACCGGAAAAAAATTCGAAAAAACCGAGAAAAATCGAGATTGAAAAACCCGACTTTATTAGTTTGGTTTAATTTATAAATTTAAAAACCCGACACCATTAGCTTGATTTGATAATTGAAAAATCCTAGCCAACCCGACCTACGTACACCCTTAATTATTACTGATATGTGGATGAACATGCGTGTTATGAATGAAAATAATAAAACAAAACTTAACCTCATAATATATAGGAGTAGTAACAAACTTTTATTTTGCTTAAAAGTGAATATATTTTTTAAACTACATATTGTATAGCTGGACATATATTTTAATTACTTATACATAGTATATTAATTTGTTAAACATCAAACTAAAAATCCAACCAAGAAATAACATATACATCGTATATCAATTTTGCATAACTTGTCTCTTATCCAAATGACCCTTAGGGCCCATTTGGTTTAGTACATAAGGGTTTGGGATTTGCGGTATAAGATTTTAGAAAGAATTACAAGAAAATACACCTGACTTCACACCATAACAAAAAGTAGTCCATATTTTTAATGTTTACCTATCCTAGCCCATATTGTACATATTTTGAAAACACTAACAAATTCAAAATATGTGTTCTTACAACCATTGCTTCTAAAAACTATGGAATTAAATTTGTATTCTTACAACATTGCTTTCGCTCTCTTCTTCTCACATCCTCGACATATGCTTCAAGTGGCTGTATATTTTCTGCTTCTCCTCTTGTGTCACCTGGTTGCAATGTAAGAAAATTGAAGAGTAGAAGTTCATCATTGAAGACCATTCAAAGCTTTGCTTTCGACAATGATTTTTTTTTAATTTTGTTAGTTTTTTGGATTGGGTGTTGTTCCAATTGATTGAAAATATCAAAAGAAGTTCAAAATTTAAATTTGAAGTGATTTGGAGTAGACTTGAGCAAGATTTGAACTAAATTTCAGAGAAGACACAAAGAAGAAGATGAAGTCAGTTTTTTGTATAAGTATGTATAATAATGTATATGAGTGTACAAACAAATCTTATACACTATTATACACTTTTATACATATTTATACAAGCGTCTGTAGACGAACTTCTTCCACGATTTTCAGTTGCAATCTTGTTCAAAACCAGTCCAAATCCCCATGAAATGACTTCAATTTTTATATACAACCTCCTTATACTATTTCTAACAAGTCTAAATAACAGTCACTCCAAATTTCTCTCAAAATCAAATTTGGAATTTAAACCCACATGTTTAAACTTGTTAAAAATCTAATTTTCACCACCCAAATGGATTTTGTTTGTTGAACTAATATTTGAGTCACAATTACTAATTCGAATATTAACTTAAATGCTTGAGGAATCCCTTTTAAAAAATAAATAGTAATTTTGAGAACCTATTGGAGTTGGATGTTGAGTTTTAGCCTATTAGTTTTGGACTAGTTGATTGTAAATTGAAATATGGGCTATAAAATTGAAAAACATGAATCTCAGTTGTTCTAATATGAAATTTTCCCTAAGATTTATCGACAATGTAGGAAATTTATTGCGACTAGTTGTGGGTGAACGACTATTTTGAAGATTAATCTTTTATAAACACGTATTTTTTTAATTCGTTTATTATAATCTCATATCTTTTTTAAATATTGTTGAAAATAATTAAGCGTATTCTTTTGAAATATTAATAGAATTTTACGTACGCGACAAACGGTTGATAATCGACTAAGAAAGAAGTATATACTCAATATATATAAAATACCTAGTGTTGCAAGTGAGACCACTTGTTGGTAATCGATAATTGATAAAGGTTTATAATCAATTAATAAATTAAATACATAACAAGTGCTTAGAATAATTGGATTAAATACACAAGGAATTAGATACACTATATTTTTGTCAAAAATAAATTTTTTTAACACACAAAAAATATCATGAACTAAACCACTACATCATTTTACAAATAACAAAGGCCAATAACAACAATCTTATGAATTTCTTCTTTGCCTAGTCCTTTGGTTATTCGGTATTTTTCACCGATTATTCTTTGTTTCAACCAGTTGGATTTCTTCTGCAACTTCTTCTTCAGATTCTTTGACTTTCTCTTCCAAGATATCTGTCTCTTTTTCAGCTCTGTAATATTTTTCTTCGAGTATCCAAATCTTTTTTTTTTTTTTTTTTTTTTTTTTTTTTTTTTTTTTTTTTTTTCATTCTCCAGTACCTTTCAAATCAGTATTTTCTAGACCATTTATTATATGTGGCATTGCTACAAAAGCCAAAAGGTATTGTCACCTTTGTATTTGAATTTCACGTCTAATATTTTATAACGACCCGACCGGTCGTTTTGAGCTCTAGCGCGTCGTTCGGCAGTTTGAGGTCATGAGCAGTTTCACCTCAGGTATTATGACTTGTACGCATGGTCGGAATTTGATTTCGGGAGTTTTGGAGTTGATTTGGAAAGAGAATTCTCGTTTCGGAAGTTTTAAGTTGGAAGAATGACTAAGGTTGGAATTTTGAGTAAACGGCCTCGGAATCGGTATTTGAAGGTTCCAGCAGGTTCGTATGATAATTTCTGACTTGGCCGTATGTTCGGATCGGGCTTTGAATGACCCAGGAGTATTTCGGCGTCTATTGTCAAAGTTGGCATTTTGGAAGAATTCATAAATTTGGGTTGAGGTGCATTTTCAATGTTAGCGATGTCTGTTTGGGATTCCGAGTCTGGGAATAGCTCCGTATGGTGATTCTGGTATCGAGAGCGCGATCGGAAGTAAATTCGGAGGTCCGTAGGTCATTTTGGAGTCATTTGGCTAAAGTTAGAAATTTGAAGGTTTTGGGAAGTTTGACCGGAAGTGGACTTTTTGATATCGGGGTCGGATTTCCGATTTCGATTCCTATTCCGGAAGTTGGAGTGAGTCTGTAATGTCAAATGTGACTTGTGTGCAAAATTTGGGATTAATCGGACGTGAATTGATAGGTTTCGGCATCGAATGTTGAAATTGGAAGTTCTAAGATTCATAAAGCTTGAATTTGAGTGCGATTCATTTTTTTCGGCGTTGTTTGATGTGATTTGAGACCTCGAGCAGGTTCGCAGTATGTTTTGGAACAGGTTGGTGTGATTGGAATGGGTCTCGGGGGCCCCGGGTAGATTCCAGGTGGTTAACATATCGAAAATGGAATTCGAGGAAGGGCTGAAACAGCTGAGCATCTGGTGTGATCGCACCTGCAGGAAGAGGGCCACAGGTGCGAGCTCTGCAGGAGCGGGAAAGGATTCGCAGATGCGGAATTTCACTGGGGAGGCGTGGGCCGCAAATGCGGTTGAGATCCGCAGAAGCGGGACCGCACCTGCGTGCGTGGAGCCGCAGAAGCGGAGTGAGGGCTTAGTGAGTGACCGCAGAAGCGGTAGTGGGGGCCGCACCTGCTGAACCGCAGAAGCGGTCAAGTGACCGCAAATGCGGAGAATCGCTGGGCAGAGTCTTTTAAAGGACGGGGGTTGGGCTCATTTCAACCCCATTTCCTCCATGGGAGCCGATTTTGGAGCAACTTTGGAGAGCTATTTTCATCACCAAGCATGAGGTAAGTGGTTTTCACTAGTTTCGTGTTAAAAACAAAGTTTATATATAAATTTAGTATGGAAATTTGTAGAAATTTGGGATTTTGAGGAAAACCTAGGAATTTGATAATCTTGGATTTTGACCACGATTTTGGGCATGAAATTGAGAGTAAATGATATATTTGGGTTCGTAGAGTTATGAGTGATCATTATTTTCGAAAAATTTCGGAATCCGGGCACGTGGGCCCGAGGGTGATTTTTATCGACTTTTCGATCATGGTTAGAAATTTGTTATAAATTGGATTATAATGGGTATTCGAGCGTGTATTAATGGTTTGCATAATTATTGCCTAGCTTTGAAGCGTTGTGCATCGATTTGAGTCACCGGAAGGACTTGGAAGCCAGTTATGGAACTTCGGAGCGAGGTAAGTCTCCTTTCTAACCTTGTAAGAGGGAACCCATATGTGAAATAATTAATTATGTGCTACTATTTGTGAGGGGCTACATACGCACGAGGTGATGAGAGTTCGTGCGTAGCTACTATTATGCTTATGTCCGAGTAGTCAGGACCCAAAAGCATGCTTTACTTGCCATACTTGTAATTTTACTAATAAATTTAAAAATGTTTAAATCATATCGAACTTGGCAAATCAATTTCAAAATTTAAACATCGTTTTCTTAACCGTTAAAAGATAAATTTGTAAATTCCCTGCGTAATTGTTTTCAAGATGAAGTCTTGATTGACTGTTTAAATGTGTGTATCTATGAGTACCTGTGTCAAATCTATGATTCGCGAGCGGGGTAACTCTTTATTTATATTTGACCGCGTCGCACGTATGATTTGCGAGCGGGGTAATAGATGCATCTATGGTTCGCGCCGTTCGACCCTCTGGCAGTGCACATTTTATTATTTTGTTGGATCGGACCATACGACCTCAACATTTATTTGCACATGTTATTTGCTTGGTACTTTTCCGTGATTTGGACGGCTTAAAAGCCTTGAGATATAAGTTGTTAACTGAAATGATGGAAAACTGAGATTTTCAATTATGAAAGAATGCTTCCCCTTTCATGTGGTTACCTGTTATTTACTCATGACATACATGCTTAGCATCACATTTAATAATATTCATTTGACCACTAGTAAGCGTCGAAGTCGACTTCTCGTCACTATCTCTTCGAGGTTAGGCGGGATACTTCCTGTGTACACATTATTTTTGTACTCATACTACACTTGTGTTGATTGCCCAATTTTTCCTCAAAATATTTTAAATTTTCATATATAGCTTGAAAATCATGGATCAATAGTAATTGATATTTTTCCACAATTTTTCTATATTTGTATTAATCTATCCAGCATTTTATTTCCAATAATTAATTATGAAATTGAATTACAAAACGATTTCAAAAGCATTTCTGGGTTTCATTAATTATTTTGGTCCTATTAAGACCTAATTATTTCATAATTAGCCAGATTGGCACCTTTTGGCTATAATTGCAATAACTTTGCAATTATAGCCCAATCATACGATTTTATACTATCTTTTATCCATAAATTAATCATTTATATTTTAAATACTAAGTAATCATTCTTAATTATTTTTTATGCATGAAATTCATTTTATAATTAACAGCTATTTTATAAAATTTATTTAATTGTCTAATTAATAACTAGCCACTTTAATTTTCAATTATAGCCTAAATCAATCTGATTAAACCCAATTAATTGGCCCAAATATCCCATGCCCAACACCTAAGTCCACCCAACCCAATATCCCACTTCAATCATGACCGTTGATCACTCAGATCAACCTTCCGGAATTACCTTTTCCATAATTAATCCAAACGATCCCCCTCCCAAACCCTCACTTCTCTCATTTCCCTCACCTGCTATCCGTCGTCACCCCTTTTCCCTTATCTCTCAAATCCTCTCAGCATCAAAACCTAAATCCCTCGCCATTCTCTGGTTCGCCGGTAAAAATGACGGTTCCCTACCCCCTAGCCTCTATGGCTCCTCTCTATGGCTCGATTCTTGCATCCCTGAGGTCCTCAAGGGACTGATTGGTTATTCATCCACCCCCAGGGGTCCGTTCTCACCTCCCATGGCTTTCATTCCATTTTCAGGTCGTCGATGGCCATCTGAGTAAGATCCTCCCATCTCCGGCTAGAACCTGTGGTTTCTAAGCCGATTCTCTCTTTCTTTTTGGGTTCTCTCTCTGAAACCCTAATTTTAACACTTGATTTCTTAGATCTGCAATAGATCTTGGTATATTCCGAGTTATTTTTCTGTTTTCTTAAAGAATCTCCGATTTTCTAAAGTGTCTATTCATCTTCAAACTAGGGCTCTTAACCCCTTTTCAAAAAACGCTTTCCTTTCTGATTTTAGTATTAACCTATGATTTTCACTATGTTTAAGCGGTTATTTGAGTTTCTCTATTTATCTGAGTTATTATGTTGAAAACCCAAAGTTTCTTGGTTTTAATCTGTGATTCTGAGTCTGTTTTCGATAATATGTTCACCTAATCTGTATGTGTGCTGGTTTCTCATTAACACCCTATGATTTTGTGATTTTTACCCTATGTTTGCTTGTTAGGGTTTTTTACTTCGACAATTCCTGCCTATTATGTGTTTACTCCCAGAAATTTGTGCTAGTTCTAATTTTCTTCGACTTTATCCTACTTTGTCCATCAATGTTTCTGATTCTTCACTCATTCTGCATACATCATGTTCAGTCTGTTAATTTGGACTATGCTCTATATGAATCCCTAATTTTTATATGATTTTTGCACTACTCATCTTTTTAGGGTTCTGATTTTATCTATGTTTATTACGCTTATTCTCACAAAGTTATGCTAAATCAGTGCTACTTGTGAATCCCTGAATCTTTGTGATTGATCCTTCATTGATTTTTGTAATATTCTATACTGATTTTAACCCATGAAATATTTTCTGACCTTATTCTATGGTCAATTATGTTGTTAGCTGATTTTAAGCATTTTCCTTAATTAAAGCATAATGAATTTAGTCGTTTACATGTGATATACTTGTATTATACCATGTTGCTTCCTTAATTGGCTATACTCAGCCTCATACGATTCTCTTTCCTTATTTTATCACATGTCTATTACCGTTTGAGTATGATTTCACAATTAAGGAAAATCTTTATACTAATTTGATTCTAATTAGTATATACTTCTATAATTACTGTTGAACTATTATTTTTACCTTATTCTTCTGCCTGTTTTAAAAATATAAGTACCTTAGGCTTCATTATCAAACACACGAACACATTGCTCAAAACTCTCGCGTATACAAAAATACTCTCTTCTGCTCTCCTTCTGGTTACTTGCTATTATCAGCCGGCTGCAAGCCAAGGCTGATTATTCTACCCCTTATTCTTCNGTATACACAAATACTCTCTTCTGCTCTCCTTCTGGTTACTTGCTATTATCAGCCGGCTGCAAGCCAAGGCTGATTATTCTACCCCTTATTCTTCATTCTGTGTTTTCTATCTCCTATACAGGTATGTCCTAATTTCAGTTTAAGTTTCAAAAATAATATGTTTCTTTTAGTACTTCAATTCATCCTGTTTCTAATATGTTTTTACCTATGGTTTTGTTGTGATGTCTGCACTTGACCTGCTTGCACTGTTGTTCACTTAGCATGTTATGTACTCCCCTCCCTTAGACTCAGCATGCTTATGAAATGCTATCCCCTTTTTAGTATACCTCAATATGATTCTGTGTTACTTATGCTTCTCTGATTATTGGCATGAACTTTTCAGTGGCAAAACAATTTGTACCTTATGTTATTCGGTTATGAGTAATCCTAAATTTTATGTTATATCCTTGATCCCTGGATGCCTCCTAGCATATTGTTGATTCTATACTTAAGTTCCTGAAACTATGTTCTTACCTATGTGCCTTATGTGTCCCCAATCCCCCATTACCCATGTTTGGTGTTGCTGAACCTGCCTTGGTTCTGTGTTCTTTGGCTGTGTATGAACCTGTTTTGGGTGCTATGTCTGGACTGTTTCTTGCTGCTCTACTCTCTTTTCAAAAACTGTTTTACTACATAACTCTGTAGTTCTTTACAAAATATTTCAAACAAGTCTCTTTTCAAACTATTTTTCCTACTCAATCTTTTCAAAACTATGTCAAGCACTCTCACTCTACTCTTAGATATTTAAGTTCTGCCCCTCTAATGTGTGACTGCTTAGGGATCCCTATGAGATCCCTCTGAACTCTGATGCATTAGAGCTGGCCCTTCCACACTGCACTTACTCAATTATGGTTTATGAAATCTAGTTGTGAGCACTGCCCGGGATCCCTTGAGGTCCTTAGGGAACTCTGACACACCCGGATATGAGAAAGGCTATGAAACATTTGGACACTTGAGGTTTTGGAAGCCTGGGCCAGTTTTCAGGCTCTCTATATTTTAATTTCTTCTTTTCCTTTATCTATTTACGTAATTTATTCAGCTGGTCTGTAATATTTATTTGTAAATGAATATTGGGGATGGCTAGTGAAATGGAAGAGGATAGCTATATAATTTTATCAATGCCACTGGGTAGAAATCATGCCTTAAGCTTTACATTTCCTATATCTGCATTAGAATCCATGCTTAGGATCAACATGCCAGACATGCATTAGATATCATGTCTTTAAGGCTTTTTCATGTTTACTGCTATAACATGCAACATACCTCAATTTATGCTTGTGCCTACCACTTAGAAATCCTGCTCCTTAGGCGATAAAATTAATACTCCCGTGCAGTCATGAATCATGCTTAACAACTTTGTAATTCTCTGTGCATTTTAGAAATCATGCTTTAGGAATCCTGTGCATCCTGGAATTATATCCTAGCCACCCTGCATTCACGTGTGCATACTAGATACCAAGCTCTAGGATTTCGTTTATATTTACTTAACTACGTCTGGTTTAAACTGTTGATTCCTGAAAAGGTATAAAATAACCTCGCATATCATTATCATATCTGTTCTTAATAGAAATTGGTAACTATCTCTGCATTTTTTATTTACATCACTTAGAACAACATGTTTTAGGTAAACAACCTCTAAACTGTTTAATAATTCTGGTAGTCACTATGCACAACCCCACGCCTAAGAAAGCCTTAGGTAATCAATCTCTTAAAAATGAATACTGGTTTGATTGCGTTTGCTGCGTAAGGGCTAACAAGTTTTTTTAAACCAGTAGGCAAGCTGATTAGGTCCTTGCTATTGAGTTTATAATCAAGCTGCTTACTTCTGTGCATTGATATTCACTTAGGTATCCTGTCTTAGGATTTTGTCTAATAAAACTACCTCTCGTTTTGTGTTTGAGACGTGTTGTTTATGTGCAATATCTGTGGAGGTAAATTTGAGCCTTTTAAACTACTTTTTCCGCATTTATTTGTAAAGTCTTATTTGTTCTTGCATGTCGCTTAGAATTTTATCCTTTTAACCTTAGGGAGTTTTGTCTAGAACTGCCTATATTTAGAGGTCCTAAATTCCTCCAGGGCCATTAAGAACGGACGGGTAACAACACACATAGAGGTCATTAAATAAACTCGCTTAATAACCGCTAAGGGGTGGGAAAGGGTAGAAATGGATATGATATCCGGTGCGCTAATGCCATGAGTAGACCCTCTTCTGAGGAGTGATTATCAGGCATTGTACTGATATGATCCTATAGGATAAACAACCTAGGACCCCCCTATCCCTTACCATGTGTTCTTAGATTGTAAAACCTCCAGAACTTTGTATATGTGCTTAGACTTTAAATCTTTTAAGATTAAACACATATGTGTGCTTGGGCTGCAAATCTTCTCAAAACCTTCATCTATTTACCTATGTGTTTATTGCTTATATGCTATCTGTTCACAAAGTTTGTTTGGGCCGGGAACCACAGTTGTGGACTTTGAGAGGTTCCTAACACCTTCCCCTTGAAGTAATTTCAAGCCCTTACCCTATCTCTGGTTATCTAATTTGTGTTTGTAAATAACCTTTAGTAGGTGCCCTAATGCACCTTAACTCGTTAGCTGGCGAATCTTCAATTCCTTACCCTTTTCCCAAAAGGAAACGAGTTGTCCCAATAATGTCGAATACCCCGATCCGAAAGGGGAGGAAAGAGGGAGGCGCGACAACTTGTTGTGCATTTTGTTGCACAGGCACAGGTATGTCTAGTGATCTAGCTTGGCGCAGCGACATGTTTGATACAGAGACTTGGGTGAGCTGCATCTCTCGAGACGACCGGCAGCCAACAGAGTCTCCTTCAGAGTATTGCATTGTACTTTCTCCACTGTCCAAACTTGTATCCTGGACGGTTATGTATTAAATTTATTTCCTAGAAATTGTTCATGCACTTGTGACACCGGATTCTGGGATGTCTATGGGATTTATTCAGTATTTGAATTTTGTTAAAGAAATCTTTATTTATTGTTTAATGTAATGTAAAGGGATGATTTCAAAATACTAAATAAAAAAATTTAATTCACTATTTAGTGTTAGTTTGCCTGACGATGGTGTCCGGCGCCATCACGACCTTTATTAGATTTTGGGTCGTGACAACATGGTATCAGAGCACTAGGTTACCTTAGGTCTCACGAGTCATGAGCAAATCTAGTAGAGTCTTGCAAATCGGTACGGAGACGTCTGTACTTATCTTCGAGAGGCTACAGGGATGTTAGGAGCACTTCCCTTCTTGATTCCTCATCGTGTGATTGGATTCCTTTGAGGCTTATGCCTACGTTTCTTTCCTACTCAATCTTACGCGGAGCGCTTGCTATAAATCAGGAATTGAGGAATTGTAATGGTACTACAGATGTGGTATGGGATGTTTCTCCCTGCACAGTTGTTTGGGCTATTGTCGTGCCTTGCGGAAGGATATTCTGTCATTTCAGCTCGGTAGCTGCATTTCTGAGAGCCTTGAGGCTATGCACAGTTTGCTATGATGCTCATTATTGGTTATCGCATGGTATTGAGGTTATGGTAGAATGCTTGCCCATGTGTCGGGGCAGAGAATGACTTGAAAGGAGGTCTACTCATAGCGCGATTTAGAGCCTCGGTATTTCATTTTCGACGGAGGAAAGGTAATCGGACTATAAGTGTTAAAGTTTGGGTAGATAGAATAATGAGACTTGGCATTTTTGAAAGTGGTGGAATCTTCATCTGTGATGTGGTGTCGTCATCCTTAGTGGAATCTTCATATGACATCTCACTTTTAGATCTTTATGTTTGTAGAAATTATTAGGGGTGTTGATTCTTATCAATCATTTTTTTTCTTTCTCACACATTTATATTCTTAAATATCTTCTTAGTTGTTGTTGTTTAATAATTGTGTATTTTAAATATTACATGAAAAATTGATAAGAAAAATATTATTTGGGTAAAAAATAGTTCTAATATAATATAAAAAAATATTATCATGGGGTATTTCTTTTTTCTCAATTTCAACTTTTTATGCAATTCATTTAATATTACTTTTATTTTTCTTGGTATTAGACATTATGGGGTGGTAATATATTACCAATACGGAGGATTCTTATGAAATTATTTTTATTAAACCTTACTACATATTTTTAATAAGAATTCAATAAATAAATTTTATTAATTTTAAAATCTTAAATATTAAAAATTAGCATAGAAGGTATTGTAGTCCAAAAAATAGGTTATTGCAGTTATGTCATTTCCCTATGAGTTCTTTTGTTTAATAATTTTAGGGCTATTTTTGTCTATTAATATTGTATTGTGCTTTTATAATAATATATGCTCTTCTTTTTCTAAATGAGATTGACAATATAATACATTCATTAGCCAAAAAAAAAAAGACAATACAATACATCACCAAAATAAATTAGTAATAGGAATTTTTAAGAAGTATATCCTAAAAACAATAGGATTACATGACTAAAAATATGTCTTTACCCCGAAAGTAATTATATAAAAGGAAACATAATGTGTTCCTAAGATACACATGTTAACATGTAGTATTAAATGTTTATGCCCAAAAGTAATTATACTAAGAGGATTCCTAAAGGTAATCATGTAGGATTTCTAACGTGTAGTATTATGTCCTAAAACTAATAGGCTTATAAGGTTAATATCTAGAATCCGATTATGTCCTTTTATTATGAGTTATAATGCTTAATATTATAAGATTATTTTTGTCAACTGACATTGTATTTATATTTTTATAATAACTAGTCTCATTTTTTATCAATATAAATTGTCACAAATATTGTCAGGTAATATTAATTCTAATTACATTAACTTAACAGCAACACTACGTAAAATATTAACATTAAATAAAACAAATAAGTTTGCCGGTGATGCATTATGCCTCAAACATGTTGTCTAAGCTATTCAAGATGTTAAATCTATATATCTTTAAATAAGTTCATGGTTATAATAAAATATAGATTTAGCCGCTCCCAAATAATATCCGATAAAAATATAATTTTTTGTACATATGTGTACTCGTATATATTTAATATATTTATTTTATATACTTTTTGCTAGTAAATACAATTAATTTCAGTCGACCAATCAATTTTTTATTTTGCCCTATAATGTAGGCAGCCCGATTTGCATTTCAACATCTATAGCTAAAAGTGTAGGCGAGCGACCTTTATAACAAATTTTCCAAAACTTAAGAAAAATTCAATACTAACATAATAGAAGAAATAATTTGGAACTAATCAGCATAGAAAGCTATAACTAATCAATCTTCTGCAAAGCTATGTTGTGCTCAAAAATTTAAAAAACACCAAACATAAAATAAATAGCTTTTGTACCATACTTTGGACCAACATACAAAGAAAAGCTTTAAATGACAGTTACTTATACAGAAGTTAAACAATTAATACATAAGCGAATAATTTTTTATCTTATGTTGTTGTTCAATGTAAATTTGTTATTTTCTATTTTGAATTCTAATTAGCTTACATTTAGTCTTTAATTCTTTATATACATACCAATCAATAATCACTCAGGTCACCTATGGTTCAACCTCTGTAAAATTCGAAAATTATTCATACATATCCTCTTTCTTCTGTAGAACTTTTCGTTTTTAGATGTGCTTTTTTAACTCAAGTTCGATTCTTATTAGTACATGATTAGGAACAGAACGGTACGAATTTTAATTTGTGACATATTTTGAGATTAAATTCTTTTTTGCTTACTATTTTGTATTCTATAAGCGTAAAGTTTGGCTTTTCGACATACCATTCTCTTCTCCTATGAGTATCCCCCAATGCTTACTAAGGAAACTCCATCATCGTTACATGATTGAGTTTTGTTTATGTCACCATGGAATGATTTACCATTAACCAGGCAGGCCAATCAATATTCATTACTGTAACGATCCGATCGGTCGTTCCGAGAGTTTAGCCCCGTTTCTCTCATTTCTGCTTCATTATATGTGGTTCAACTCTATTATGTTGTGTCTGGTTGGTTGGCTCGGGTTGGGAGTGATTTTGGAGAGGAATGAGACACTTAGTCTCTTAAGTTGGTGAGTTTGTTGGAAAAGTCAACCAGAAGTTGACTTATGGGCAAGCAATCTCGAATTAAGTTTTTTATGGCTCAGATAGCTTCGTTGGGTGATTTGAGACTTAGGAGTGTGTTCGGAATGTAATTCGGAGGTCCGTGGTAGAATTAGCCTTGAATTGGCGAATTTGGATATTTGGCGATTTTCGGTCGGCAGTGGAAAATTAGGTATCGGGGTCGGAATGGAATTCCGGAAGTTGGAATAGGTTCGCAGTGTCATTTGTGACGTGTGTACAAAATTTCAGGTAATTCGGACGTGGATTGGTTGGTTTCGGAATCGTTGGCGAATTTTGGAAGTTTAGAAATCCTTAGGCTTGAATTCGGGGTTAATTTGGTGTTTTGATGTTTTGAGTAATTCAAAGGTTCGGCTAAGTTTGAATGATGTTATGAGATGTGTTGGTATGTTTGGTTGAGGTCCCGAAGGCCTCGGGTTAGTTTCGGGGGGTTAACAGATCATTATTTAGCTTTAGAAGTTGGCAGTTTTCTGGTGTTTTGTTGCAGGGTTTCCTTCACCGCGTTCGCGAAGGGTTATAGAGAGCTGAATAATTTTTTTTCATCGCGTTCGCAAAGGGGAGAACGCGAACGCAAACACGAAGGTTTGACCTGAGTGTGCATCGCGGACGCGTATGAGGGGCCACGTTCACGAAGAGAAATGGAGGCAGCTGGGGACCCTAGGCCGTTGTCTACACGTTCGCGAGGAAGACTTCGTGCTCGCGATGTGTTGGGATGGATACGGTACGCGTTCGCGAGTGGGGAATCACGTTCGCGTAGAAGGAATTCACGGGCTGAGGGAGTTGTGCTTCGCGAACGCGAGGGTATTACCGCGTTCGCAAAGAGGAAAAATCTGGGCAGGCAGTGTTGTAATCAAAATTGAGGGTTTGAACTCATTTTTCATATTTTGAGCTAGAGACCACGGATTTGGGCGATATATTGAAGGCATTTTGAGGGAGTTAATTGGGGTAAGTGTTCCTCACTTGATTTTGGTTAAATTCCATGTGTATCTTGACTTCTATCATCNGGGGAGGGAGGGATGGAAGAGTTCTTGAGAGAGTAATTTGGGGATTTGAGGGACCAAATGAGGTCGGATTTTGGTGAAATTGGTATAGGTCGTGAGTGAATATTGTTTCTAGTTTCCGGGGTCGGGTTTGACCAATTTCGGGAATTTCGGTTTAATTTGATAAATTTTGTGTGGGCATTGTTTCTTTAGCATGTATTAACGATATAATACTAATTTTGGTTAGATTCGGAGCGTTCGGAGGCCGAGTCGAGTGGAAAAGGCATTGCGGAGTAGGGTTTTAGATTGACGGACGTAAGTAACTCTTCAAAACTGGGTTATGAGGGTTCGAAACCCCGAACTATGTGTTATGTGAATTGAATAGAGGTGACGCACATGCCAAGTGATGGGCGTGAGGGCGTGCGGGCGTGCACCGTGAGAACTATGACCTGGTTCATTCTATGGCACCATTTAGTGATTCTTTCTTGTTGATATTCGTGCTTCTATCAATGTGATTAATGTAACGTGCTAGAAATCATGCTAGAGAGTATGTTAAGGCTTCACGCCAATACAGTCGAGACCCGAGTGGTCGTTTATTGCTGTCATCTCGTATGTTTCATCGATATTTTATACTCAGTCTTATTTTTGCATGTCCTATCATGTCTCAGTATCGGTTATTGTTGTTTGGCCTATTATATCATTGATTCGGGATAGTTCATGCATAGTGAGCCCGTGTGAATGAGACTGGAGAGTGATGACTAAGCGAGGCCGGGAGCCTGATGATGAGCAACAGTTGTGGGATCGGGCTGCACGTCACAACGGTTATGTTATGGTTACGATAGCGCTTGGGCTGTTGGAGCCCCTCCGGAGTCTATAACACACCCTCAGTGAGAGCAGTGATATTATTCAGGAATTGACCTTCCCTGGACATGGATCTTGTCCGAGTGTTGTATCTGGAGATGGACCTTCTCCATGGGGCTGGATTGGCCTTCCTCAGTATTGAGTGACTACTGTGAGATGTGTATATAATTTGGGATGGATCTTCCCTGGGCCATGAGAGCCATATACAGTACTGAGAGGACAAGTATGTGAGAGTGGGAGCACATTGTGCGTTTCATACAGTTGATGCATTGGTATGCAAAGTACGTTGAGTTATATATGTTAAATTGTTCGAATCTGTACTTACCTTATCACTTTGAGCTGTTAGTTAACTGAAAGCATGCCTAAATTTCGTTGAGGTTTAGTTCGTCACTACATCTCAGCCCACAGTTTGGGCTTGTTACTTACTGAGTTGGTGTACTCACGTTACTCCCTGCACCTTGTGTGCAGATCCAGGTGCCAGGGCATCCGAGTGAGTGTTGATTCATCGCCAGTTTCATCCCGGAGCTTAGCGAGGTAGTTGCACGGTGATCGCAGTCTTTACTTTCTCCTTTCTATCTTTTAGTATTTATTTTCATTAGGCTCATCTTGTATTGAATAGGCAGTATCAGACTTGTATTCTAGTTGCTCATGACTAGTGACTCCGAGATCGGGCAGCGATTTTATGTTTTGGCTTATTTCTGCTTGTTTTGAAATGCTTAAATGAAAGATTTATGATAAATATGATTAGTAAATGAATTATTGAACAGAGTCTTTTATGCTATAAATAACGAATCGGCTAGCCTAGTACTGCGATAGGCGCCATCACGACCATGGTTAGATTTTGGGTCGTGACAAGTTGGTATCAGAATCTAGGTTACATAGGTCTCACCAGTCATGAGCAGGTTTAGTAGACTCTCGCGGATCGGTGCGGATATGTCCGTACTTATCTTCGAGAGGCTGCAGAACCTTTAGGAAAATCACACATTCTCGAATTCTTGTCGTGTGAATCTGTTGATTCTGGTAACTAAACTTCTGTTGTTTCATTCTCTCACAAATGGTGAGAGCACGTGCCACTGGGCAGGATGATCAGCCACCAGTGAGACCCACGATGGGTCGAGGTCGTGGTAGGGGTAAAGGTGCAGCCCGTACAGCAGCCGGGGCAGTACCTATAGACCCGCTCGTTATTCCAGATCAGGTCCCAGCCGTAGATGTTCCAACGGGACAAGCCCAGGCACCGGCAATGCCTATTATTATTCCGGGTCTTCAGGAGACCTTGGCTCAGATTTTGACCGTGTGCACCAGTCTTGCACAGGTGGTCGTTGTTTCTTCTACAGCCGCTACTTCTCAGACCGGGGCAGGCACTCAGACCCTTGCCGCCCGTACACCTTAGCAGGTTGTTCAGGGACTTCAAACACCAGGGGAATCCCCAGTCCAGCCGGTTGCACCTGTGCAAGATTTTGTGACTCCCGTCATACCAGATGACGAGCAGCGTAGGTTAGAGAGGTTTGATAGACTTCAGCCTCCGACTTTCAGTGGCGTAGAGGGAGAGGATGCCTAGGGTTTCTTAGATAGGTGTTAGAGGATTCTACATACAACGGGTATATTGGAGATCAATGGGGTCTCGTTCACTACTTTCCAGTTTTCAGGAGCTGCTTTTACTTGGTGGGAGGCTTATGGGAGGCGTAGGCATGTTAGTGCAGTGCCCCTTACTTGGTAGCAGTTCTTCGCTCTCTTTTTGGAGAAGTATGTGCCACAGTCCCGCAGGGAAGAGTTGCGCAGGTAGTCGAGCAGTTGCACCAGGATGATATGACTGTGATGCAGTATGAGATGAGATTTTCAGAGCTAGACTGCCATGCTGTTTGGTTGGTTCCTACAGAGAGAGAGAGGATCAGGAGGTTCGTGGATGGCCTCACATATCAGCTTCAGATTCTTATGACTAGAGAGAGGGTGTCAGGTGCTACTTTTGAGCAGGTTGTTGATATTGCCCGAGATACTAAGTCAGTTCGTCACCAGGAGCGAGGGGAGAGGGAGGCGAAGAGGCCTCGGGGATCTGGTAGCTTTGGTGGTGTCCCCTCCAGAGATCAGTTTTAGCATAGTAGAGGCCATCCATTTAGACCAGCTCAGCCAACTCGCCCAATTTATAGTGGTGCATCATCGGGGCAGGGTTTCCGTAGTTCTCATCTGGGCCGCTCATCATTCAGTGCCCTCCCAGCCCAAAGTTCATCTCGTGCACCATCAGCTCAGGGTTCATCTATGTCTAGTTCTTCTGGTGGGTATCCCAGTGCTAGGGGTTCCCTTCAGTCCCCACCGTCGTTCGTCGAGAGGGGTTGCTTTAAGTGTGTAGATATGGGTCATATCAAGAGGTCTTGTCCCCGTCTTATGGGAGGTCCATCTCAGCAGAGGAGTCAGACCTCGACTTCAGCCCTAGTTACTTCACCACCCGCCCAGGCAACTAGGGGTGGGGGTCAGGAAGCTAGAGGCTGCCCTAGAGGGGAAGGTCAATCAGGTGGAGGTCAGGCCCATTTTTATGCACTCCCAGCCAAACCAGATGCTATGGCTTCAGATGCCGTGATTACAGGTATTGTTTCAGTTTGTCACCGAGATGGCTCAGTCTTATATGATCCTAGTTCCATATATTCCTATGTTTCGTCATATTTTTCTCATTGTATGGATATGCCCCGTGAGTCCTTAGTTACGTCTGTTCATGTGTCGACTTTGGTGGGAGATACTATTGTTGTGGACCGCGTGTATCGGTCATGTGTGGTGTCTATTGGGGGTCTGGTTACCCGAGTGGATCTGTTATTGCTCAGCATGGTTGACTTTGATGTGATATTGGGCATGGATTGGTTATATCCACTCATGCTATTCTAGATTGCCACGCTAAGACCGTGACCTTAGCGATGTCGGGATTTCCGAGAGTTGAATAGAGAGGTTCCATAAATTATGTGCCTAGTAGGGTAATTTCATACCTGAAGGCTCAACGCATTGTGGAGAAAGGTTGTCTATCTTACTTAGCTTTTGTGAGGGATGTCAGTGATGACACTCCCACTATTGATTTTGTTCCTGTGGTCCCTGATTTTCCGGACGTGTTCCCTGCAGACCTGCCGGGCATGCTGCCTGACAGGGATATTGATTTTGGTATTTATTTGGTGCCAGCCACTCGGACAATTTCTATTACACCGTATTGTATAGCACCAACGGAGTTGAAGGAATTGAAAGAGCAGCTTCAGGAACTCCAAGATAAGGGGTTTATTCGGCCTAGTGTGTTACCTTGGGGTGCACCGATGTTATTTATGAAGAAGAATGATGGTTCCATGAGAATGTGTATTGACTACAGGCAATTAAAAAAGGTTACAGTCAAGAATAAGTATCATTTTCCTCATATCGATGATTTATTTGACCAGCTTCAGGGAGCCAGGGTGTTCTCTAAGATTGATTTGAGATCTGGGTATCATCAGCTGAAGATTCGGGATTCAGATATTCCCAATACGGCTTTCAGGACCCGTTATGGCCATTATGAGTTCTTGGTGATGTCTTTTGGGCTGACCAATGACCCAACAATGTTCATGCATTTGATGAACATTGTATTTCAACCATATTTGGATTCTTTCGTTATTGTGTTCATTGATGACATCCTGGTGTATTCTCGTAGCCAGGAGGAGTATACTCAGCATTTGAGAGTTGTATTGCAGAGATTGAGAGAGTAGAAGCTTTATGCAAAGTTCTCCAAGTGTGAGTTTTGGCTTGGCTCGGTAGCATTCTTGGGGCACGTGGTGTCCAGTGAGGGTATTCAGGTGGATTCGAAGAAGATAGAGGAGGTGCAGAGTTGGCCCAGACCTTCCTCAGCTACAGAGATTAGGAGCTTCCTTGGTTTAGCGGGCTACTACCGTCGCTTTGTGGAGGGGTTTTCTTTTATTGCTTCGCCCTTGACCAAATTGACCCAGAAAGGTGGCCCATTCAGGTGGTCGGACGAGTGTGAGGAGAGCTTTTAGAAGCTCAAGACTGCCTTGATCACATCTCTAGTGTTAGTTTTTCCACCAGCTTCAGGTGCTTATACCGTGTATTGTGATGCCTCGAGGATAGAAATTGGTTGTGTCTTGATGTAGGAGGGTAGGGTGATTGCTTATGCCTTGCGCCAGTTGAAGAACCATGAGGAGAATTACCCAGTGCATGATCTGGAGTTAGCAGCCAATGTTCACGCCTTGAGGATTTGGCGTCATTATTTGTATGGGGTTCATTTTGAGGTTTTTACTGATCACCGTGGTTTGTAACATCTGTTTAAGCAGAAGGATCTGAATTTGCGTCAGCGGAGATGGTTGGAGCTTCTCAAGAACTATGATATCACTATTCTATACCATCCGAGGAAGGCCAATGTAGTGGCCGATGCCTTGAGTCGTCGAGCAGAGAGTTTGGGGAGTCTAGCATATCTGCCAGCGGCGAAGAAACCTTTAGCACTTGATGTTCAGGACCTAGCGGGCCAGCTTGTGAGATTGGATATATCGAAGCCCAATCGGTTATTGGCCTGCGTGGTCTCCAAGTCTTCTCTTTATGACCATATCATAGAGCGCCAGTATGATGACCCACACTTGCTCGTTCTTCAGGATAGGGCCCGGCGAGGTGATGCCAGGGATGTAGCTATTGGTGATGATGGTGTGATGAGGATGTAGGGTCGGATATGCGTGCCTAATGTAGATGGGTTTCAGGAGTTGATTCTTGAGGAGGCCCACAGCTCGTAGTATTCCATCCATCCGGGTGCCGCAAATATGTATCAGGATCTGAGACAACATTATTGGTGGAGGCGGATGAAGAAGGATATCGTCGGATCTGTAGCTCGGTGTCTCAACTGTCAGCAGGTCAAGTATGAGCACTAGAGACCATGTGGATTTCTTCAGAGGTTGGACATTCCGGAGTGGAAGTGGGAGCGGATCACCATGGACTTTGTAGTTGGGCTCCCACGGACTTCGAGGAAGTTCGATGCTATTTGGGTTATTGTGGATCGGCTGACCGATTCCGTGCACTTCATACCTGTTGGTACTACTTACACTTTGGAACGGTTAGCTGAGATTTATATCCGGGAGATTATTCGGCTGCATGGTGTTCCAGTTTCCATCATTTCTGATAGAGGTACTCAGTTTACATCGCAGTTTTGGAGGGCTGTGCAGCGGGAGTTGGGTACTCAAATTGAGTTGATCATAACTTTTCACCCTCAGACGGACAGACAATCCGAGCGCACTATTCAGAAATTGGAGGACATGTTGCGCGCTTGTGTCATTGATTTTGGGGGTTCATGGGACCAGTTTCTGCCACTCACGGAGTTTGCATATAATAATAGTTATTAGTCGAGTATTCAAATGGCTCCGTACAAGGCTTTATATGGGAGCAGGTGTAGATCTTCGGTGGGTTGGTTTGAGCCGGGTGAGGCTAGAATTTTGTATACAGATTTGGTGCAGAATGCTTTGGATAAGGTGAAGTTCATTCAAGAGCGGCTTCGCACGGCGCAGTCTAGGCAGAAGAGCTATGCGGACAGGAAGGTCCGTGATTTATCTTTTATGGTTGGGGAGAAGGTTCTGCTGAAGGTGTCACCCATGAAGGGTGTTATGCGGTTTGAGAAAAGGGGAAAGTTGATCCCCCGGTTCATTGGGCATTTGAGATGCTTCAGAGGGTAGGGGAGGTGGATTATAGACTTGCTTTGCCACCCAGCTTGTCGAGTGTCATCTAGTGTTTCACATTTCCATGCTTCAGAAGTATGTTGGTGACTCGTCCCACATTTCGGACTTCAGCACGGTTCAGTTAGAGGGAGATATGACTTATGATGTGGAGCCAGTGACTATTTTGGACCGACAGGTCCGAAGGTTGAGGTCAAAGGATATAGCTTCAGTTAAGGTGCAATGGAGAGGGCAGCCGGTAGAGGAGGCTACCTAGGAGACCGAGCGGGAGATGTGAAGCAGATATCCACACCTATTTGAGACTCCAATTATGTTTCTATACTCGTTCGAGGACGAACGTTTGTTTAAGAGTGGGAGAATGTAATGACTCGATCGGTCGTTTTAAGAGTTTTAGCCCCGTTTCCCCCATTTCTGCTTCATTATATGTGGTTTAGCTCTATTATGTTGTGTCGGGTTGGTTGACTCGAGTTCGGAGTGATTTTGGAGAGGAATGAGACACTTAGTCTCTTAAGTTGGTGAGTTTGTTGGAAAAGTCAACCGGAAGTTGACTTATGGGAAAACGATCTCGGATTAAGGTTTTTATGGATTGGATAGCTTCATTGGGTGATTTGGGACTTAGGAGTGTGTTCGAAATGTATTTCGTAAGTGTGTGGTAGAATTAGGCTTGAATTGGCGAAATTGGATATTTGGCGATTTTCCAGTCGGCAGTGGAAAATTAAATATCGGGGTGGGAATGGAATTCCGGAAGTTGGAATAGGTTCGTAGTGTCATTTTTGAAGTGTGTGCGAAATTTCAGGTAATTTGGACGTGGATTGGTTGGTTTCAGCATCGTTGGCGAATTTCGGAAGTTTAGAAATCCTTAGGCATGAAGTCGGGGTTAATTTGGTTTTTTGACATTGTTTTGAGTGATTCGAAGGTTCGACTAAGTTTGAATGATGTTATGGGATGTGTAGGTATGTTTGGTTGAGGTCCCGCGGGCCTCGGGTGAGTTTCAGGGGGTTAACAGATCATTATTTAGCTTTAGAAGTTGGCAGATTTCTGGTGTTTTGTTGCAGGGTTTTCCTTCACTGCGTTCATGAGAAGGCTATCACGTCCGCGAAGGGTTATAGAGAGCTAAGGAATTTTTGTTCATTGCGTTGACAAAGGGGAGAACGTGAACGCGAACGCGAAGGTTTGACCTGAGTGTGCATCGCAGACGCGTATGAGGGACCGTGTTCGCGAAGAGAAATAGAGGCAGCTGGGGACCCTAGGTCGTTGGTCTACGCGTTCGCAAGGAAGGCATCGCATTCGCGATGTGTTGGGCTGGATACGGTATGCGATCACAGTGGGGAATCGCGTTCGCATAGAAGGAATTTTCGGACTAAGGCAGTTGTGCTTCGCGAACGCGAGGGTCTACCGCATTCGTAAAGAGGAAAAATCTGGGCAGGCAGTGTTATATTCAAAATCAAGGGTTTGAACCCATTTTTCATATTTTGAGCTAGAGACCACGGATTTGGGATATATTTGAAGGCATTTTCAGGGAGTTTATTGGGGTAAGTGTTCCTCACTTGATTTTGGTTAAATTCCACGATTGTATCTTGACTTATATCATCCAAATTGGGAATTAGGGTGAAAAATTGGGGGGGGGGGGTAATGGAAGAGTTCTTGAGAGAGTAATTTGGGGATTTGAGGGACCAAATGAGGTCGGATTTTGGTGAAATTGGTATGGGTAGACTCGTGAGTGAATAAGGATTCTAGCTTTATAACTTTTGTCAGATTCCGAGACGTGGGCCTGGGGGTCGGGTTTGACCAATTTCGGGAATTTTGGTTTAATATGTTAAATTTTGTGTGGGCTTTATTTCTTTAGCATGTATTAATGATATAATACTAATATTGGTTAGATTCGGAGCGTTCGGAGGGCGAGTCGAGTAGCAAAGGCATTGTGGAGTAGGGTTTTGGCTTGACTGAGATAAGTAACATTTCCAAACTGGGTTTTCGAGGGTTAGAAACCCCGAACTATGGGTTATGTGAATTGAATAGAGGTGACACACATGCCAAGTGACGGGCGTGCGGGCGTGCACTGTGAGAATTGTGACCTGGTTCATTCCATGGCACCGTTTAGTGATTCTTTCTTGTTGATATATCTGTGCTTCTATCAATTAATGTAAACGTTCTAGAAATCATGCTAGAGAGTATGGTAAGGCTTCACGCCAATACAATCGAGACCTAAGTGGTCGTTTCTTGTTGTTATCTCATATGTTTCATCGATATTTTATACTCAGTCTTATTTATGCATATCATATCGTGTCTCAGCCTCGGTTATTATTGTTTGTCATATTATATCATTGATTCGGGCTAGTTCATGCATTGTGAGCCCGTGTGAGTGAGACTGGAGAGTGATGACTGAGCGAGGCCGAGATCCTGATGATGAGTAATAACTGTAGGATGGGGCTACACGCTGCAGCGGTTATGTTATGATTACGATAGCGCTTAGGCTGTAGGAGCCCCTCCGAAATCTGTAACGCACCCCCAGTGAGCGTAGTGATATTATTGAGGGATGTGTCTTCCCTGGACATAGATCTTGTTCGAGTATTGTATCTGGAGATGGACCTTCTTCATGGGGCTAGATTGGCCTTCCTCAGTACTGAGTGTCTACTGTGAGATGTGTATATAAACTGGGATGGATCTTCCCTGGGCCATGAGAGCCATATAAAGTACTGAGTGGAAAAATATGTGAGACTGAGAGCACATTGTGCGTTTCATACAGTTGATGCATTGACATGTAAAGTACGTTGAGTTATATATGTTAAACTGTTCGGATCTGTACTTATCTTATCACTTTGAGCTGTTAGTTAACTGAAAGCATGCCTAAATTTCTGTAAATTGATTTTGTTATAAATGTTGAGGTTTAGTTCGTCACTACATCTCAGCCCACAGTTTAGGCTTGTTACTTACTGAGTTAGTGTACTCACGTTACTCCCTGCACCTTGTGTGCAAATTCAGGTTCTAGGGCATCCGAGTGAGTGTTGATTCATCTCCAGTTTCATCCCGGAGCTTAGCGAGGTAGCTGCACGGCGTCCACAACCTTGCCTTTCTCCTTCCTATCTTTTAGTATTTATTTTCATTAGACTCATCTTGTATTAAATAGATAGTATCATACTTGTATTCTAGTTGCTCATGACTAGTGACTCCGAGATCGCGCAATGATTTTATGTTTTGGCTTATTTTCGCTTGTTTTGAAATGCTTAAATGAAGATGTATGATAAATATGATTAGTCAATGAATTATTGAAAAGAGTCTTTTATGCTATAAATAACGAATCGTCCAGCCTAGTACTGCGATATGCGCCATCACGACCATGGTTAAATTTTGGGTCGTGACAATTACCAGTGCATATATGGGTGAAATTACCGCTCATATATTAACTTAAATTATTATGACCTGCCCGATTAACTATATGAATTTTATCCATATATCATGGAATTATATCTTGATGACATAAAATATTCTTGGAAGAATAAGCAATCGGGCAATTTTTTCCTTCATAAAATTGTATTTTGAAGACAAAAGTTCTTTCGAATAGAATGCAACCGATAGTTCTTCCCACAACATAAGAGAAGGTATAACGAAGCAATAATGAATAGATCACTGCAAATTTGTATCCTTAATCTGCAATACATTAATAATTAAGAGTTAATATAAGGTGTGACTTACGCAAAGAGAGGAATTCAGGATAAAGAAGACGAAAATTGAAAGAAGGGACACATGACTTTGATTACTTTATCTTGAACTACAAAAAACACACGGTTAAAGTTTTAATCTTTCACAAATATAACATGAAATTAAAAGGCTTATTATAAAACAAAAGAAAAAATTGAACCTCTGTTAAGTCGATGGCTAATTTAGGGCACTCGAAAATAGTTGGAGTGCCCTGAAAAGCATTATTGATACAATATAATGAATACGTCAAAAGCGGCTTTCGAAATCATAAAATTATGTAAGGTGATATTCAACTTTAAATGGACATTGATCTTTAGATTATAGTCCTCTACATACTTGGCAATGTTTGCAGCGGTAGTGATTTACCAATTCAAAGTTAACAAATTTTTAGGTGATTTAATCCTACTTGTTTGATAGAGTAAAATACTATTATGGGTTAATATTTTAAGGGTATAAAAATATTTAATTATTGATGCGGTCAAACGCACACGCAAGTATACGCGGTCGTCAAGTAATAAAGGGACTAAAAGTCGGATGTCGAACCCACGAGGACTTGTGATTAATTATTAACTAAATTAAACTATCTTAACTATCTAAAAAAGAATTAAACTTAGAAGTATTTGTTTCTAATCTAATTAAAATAAAGAAAAATAAATAGTGAACTCTGAACAAAAGGATAGCAGATTTTTATGTTATCAATGCAATGAAAACGATCTAGGGTTATGGGCTATCTAACAATCGTATTGTATTCTTCAGGTGAATTGACTAATGAATTTATCTAGCTTATTGGTTGACATGGTTAATATTGCTCATAAGAATCTTTTGAGTTCTTACTCGCCTATTCAAGCTAACCTAACTCCTATATGTCTATGGAATTAGAACTAGCAAGAATGCATTTATAATTCTTGTAAATCAACCAAGCAAGACAATTAGGTATATGTCTATCCTAACCACGAATCCGTTCCCCGATGTCCAGGTTCAAAAATTTGCTCTACTCAATCCTATATGCAATCTAGAATTCCCACTTTCGAGTTCAAATCTAGATTCATAGATAGTATTCAATTGGTGATCAAGCAATCAAATAATTAAGCGCAAGATTGAATAAATAAACCAATATGATAAATCAAGAAATAAAAATCAATATTCGAATAACAATAGTTATGAAAGAACCACAACCCTAGAATGTGAAGTTTAGCTCCACTTAGACATGGTATCCAAACAACAAATCATACAAAGAAACATAAGAATTACTAAGTTTGGTGGAAGCAAAGATGAATTATGGCCTTCACGGAGGCTCTGTGCTTGTGTTTTCCTCTCAAAAACGTCCTTCTCCGAGTGTTTCGTACTTTTGTTCTCCTCTAAAAGTCACGTTCCCCACTTCAAAATAGGTTTAGATTGACTTTTATATGAGTTGGGGGCGTCTAGGAATCGAAATAACCGAGTCCTAGTCGATATAGGACATATTCACGTGTTGAGCGTCCAGGGCAGCGTGGGGCACTGGCCCCGGCGCTCAAAAATTTTAGCTGCTGGAAACTGCGCCACAGCCAGCGACCTCAAAATTCACTTTTTGCCTTTTTGTCTCGATTTCGCTCCAATCCGCGTCATTTCGTCTCAAATTGCATCTGGATGATTCCTACACATAGAAATACCAAAATTTAGCACAAATCATCATATGAAACATCTCAAATCATCAAGACATGAGCAAAATGTGAGGCGATTTATATTAAAATATGCATACATTAAGCCGATTATCAACACCCCACACTTAAACGTTTCTCGTCCTCGAGTCAACCAACAAACAATTCTATTTTTGAGCACTTTACACCAATGACCATGGTTGATAGCAACAATTAAACTCTAGCATATGCAATCACCACACACTTCCCTTTAACTTATGCCATACTTCAAAAATATTCAAACAAAGTCAACATGCTCACAACAATCCTAACCTCAAAAACCGATTCAATGTCACAATGCACTCATGGTTTGAACACCCAATGTCGTAGAGAAGTCTAATAGTGTTACCTATCCCTCGTAAAACTATGTTCCCTCACAATAAGAACAAGAGAGTAAATTTAATCCACACATTCGAATCTCATGATCAAATATAGTTTAAGGACTCACATATATCAAAGAAATCTCTCACTCTCACAAAGAAGTCATATGCATGCAATTGGTACCATAGGCTTGCCCTTGATGTAAATCTCTACTAATGTAGGCTCACTCGATCTAAAATAAATTAGGACTATTTTTGTGATTGTAATGTGGGCTAAGATACGGGTATGATATATTTTAGGAATAATGACTCAACCTCCTAAGCACTTTAACACATCNTTCTCTTTTTTTTTTTTTTTTTTTTTTTGTTTTTTGCAATTTCAACTAGTGGCATATTCTTTTACAAAACAAGTGCACATTTCTTCCTTTCATTGGTTCCACTCAAAAGCCATCCCACACTTAGTTCCTTCTTACTTCTTTTAGCGCTCATCTCACAATTAAAGTGCTTTAAGAAGTAAAAGGATCAAAACAATGTCAATTGAGAATAAAAAAGGGTATAGGCTTGTAAGATGGGTACCAAATAAAAGTCTATAGGCTCAAAAGGGTAACTAGGGATACATTTTATTTATGATAAGCAATAAGCTCAAAAAGTCAAAGAAAACCTAAAATTATTTTTCAAATCAAGCATCACCTCAAATTTCACTTCAACTCACATACGGGGCAAGTTCTAGACACAAGTACAATTACATGGACTACACAAAAAATCTCACCACACATGGCACATGGCTCACTAAGGAAGATCTCATTCCGACTCTCAAACTAATGCAAGTATTCACAAAGCGATGAGATATTAAGCATTAAGCGCAAAGTGAACACAAGTCATGTAAATGAGACATAGGCGTCACAAAATATGCTATCTAAGTAAGCAATGCATCATCAATAATTTCAAATCATAGGAAAGATACTACACATGTCAAAGCCTAAATATGCTACTATCAAACAAGTCAAGGGCGCCTAGGAATCTCATCTTTCTTCCTCCATTTATTCCCTAAATTCTAATCTACTCTAAAAATAAAAAAAAAGATACTACTACCTAGTTCAAACTACATCCCATAGAAAAGAACCGGGGCACAAAGAAAAATCACAGGGGATTATTACTACCTAAAGAAAGCTAAAAGACATATTTTTGGATTTTTATTTAGAGTTTAATCCCTCAAAAAAACTGTCTAGGAGATCTATCTTCGGGAAAAGTCCAATTTTTCTACTTTTTTGATTTTTTTTAATTATAAAATTAATCACCTAAAATATTACACTATTATAAAAAAAAAAATGAAACTGAAAAGAAATTAGAAATTAATATACTAATACAATACTATTAATGATGTAGAGGACTTCCTCCCACCCTACACTTAAAAGAACGCAGTGTCCCCAATGTACAAATAAAGCAAAACATAACGAGGGTGGACAAGAAACTACCTGAAAGGCAAAAGGCTGAAGCACAAGCAGCTCACGGGGTACTCAGACTTCTCCCAAAGATGGTTCCTTGTGTGGGCACCCCACACTTATTTCTCACCATCTAGATTTTGCATTCTTCCAATATCTTTGCTTCCTATGCTCATAATCCTACGAACAAAAATAAATACTACAAAAAAATAAAAATAAAATAAAATAAAAAATAAACAAAAATGAAAGAAAGAAGTAAAGTTGGGTTGCCTCCCAACAAGCGCCTGATTTAAACTCGCGGCACGACTTGAACCACTTTCTGCCTCCACCTCGAACTTATAAATTGTACCCCTAATATGGCTTCCAGTCTGTGGCTATGCTATTTTGGTGGGGACACAAAAATAAATAGGCCAAGTAACAAATTTTTCACTTTATATCTCTCGGCCTTTATATGAGGAATATTATTGTTTCTCTCTTGCACGACAAATCCAAGAATGTAAGCAGCTTGTTCCTCTTCCATTGACTTCTCCAAAGGCTTAGATGACTCGATTTCCATGCCATCACCCAAACACAATGTCGAAAAATGTTTAGAATGAGGACAAAAACTTTGGAATTGTATTACTATTTATATCCTCATATTTACATGCACTAGAGTCTTCAAATATAACATTATCTACTCCTTCATATGACTCTAGAACACTCTTCCCAACATGACATCATCAACAAACATATGCTCGAATGATTGACTCTCCACTTTTAGCTCCTCAATTTGCATATAAGCTCCTTTTCAACTTCACACAACTCAGAACTATTTTATTGGGCGTTAGACGCATCAACCTTTATAATGAATTGAGCCTCTAAGTCTTGAATATCAGTGCCAAAATTTTCAATCACTTGTCCCAATTCAGCTCTTCCTTCTATTAAGTCTTTCATCACATCTATAATTTTCTCACGTGTCACATATTTCTAATTTTGTAGCTTGTTCCCCTAGCCATGTTTGGCTCAAAATTTTCCTCTTGTTTGTACTCGCTCTCTTCATTTAATTCTTCCCGATTGGCCTTCATTCTTGTGATTTTTGCCCTCATTCTTTTCATATCTTTTTTGAGTTCATCCTGTTGCTATGCTACTTGCCTCAAAATATCCCTAATATATGCATCATGTTTCATATCATGCATCTCATTGCCCCTATCAAACTCAGAAACATCATTAGAAAGATCATAATAAGGGCTCAGAGAAGGTTGAAAAGAATTAGGCCAACCATCCCAATGGCCATCTTGACCACCACACATAATACAAATATTCCACCCAAAGGATTGAGATTCTGCTCACAACTCACTTCCGGGAGCATTCTGACAATTTTTCCACCAATGAGGTCCTCCACAATATGGACACGGATCATTAAAATAAGAATAACCATCATTCAAATAATTTTCATTCCAAGATGCCATGTTAAAATGAATAAAAAATACTAAATAAACTAAAACACAAACAAAATGGATATATAAAAAAATTAAATGTCTAATCTAGAAAAATAGCTAATTTCTAAGTCCTTGGCAACGGCGCCAAAAACTTGTTGCGGCCAAACGCACACGCAAGTATACGCAGTCATCAAGCAATGAAGGGACTAAAAGTCGGATGTCGAACCCACGAGGACTTGTGATTAACTATTAACTAAATTAGACTATCTTAACTATCTAAAAAAGAATTAAACTTAGAAGTATTTGTTTCTAATCTAATTAAAATAAAGAAAAATAAATAGTGAACTCTGAACAAAATGATAGCAGATTTTATGTTATCAATGCAATGAAAACGATCTAGGGTTATGGGCTATCTAACAATCATATTGTATTCTTCAATTGAATTGACTGATTAATCTACCTAGCTTATTGGTTGACAGGGTTAATATTGCTCATAAGAATCTTTCGAGTTCTTACTCGCCTATTCAAGCTAACCTAACGCCTATATGTCTATGGAATTAGAACTAGCAAGAATGCATTTATAATTCTTGTAAATCAACTAAGAAAGGCAATTAGTTATATGTCTATCCTAACCGTGAATCCGTTCCACGATGCCCTGGTTCAAGAATTTGCTCTACTCAATCCTATGCAATCTAGAATTCCCACTTTTTAGTTCAAATCTAGATTTGTATATAGTATTCAATTGGTGATCAAGCAATCAAAATAACAAAGCGCAAGATTGAATAAATAAACCAATATGATAAATTAAGAAATCAAAATCAATATTCGAATAACAATAGTCATGAAAGAACCACAACCCTAGAACGTGAAGTTTAGCTCCACATAAACATGGTAGCCAAACAACAAATCATATAAAGAAACATAAGAATTATTAAGTTTGGTGGAAGAAAAGATGAATTATGGCCTTCACGGCAGCTATGTGCTAGTGTTTTCCTCTCAAAAATGTCCTCCTCTGAGTGTTTCGTACTTTTGTTCTCCTTTAAAAGTCACGGTCCCCACTTCAAAATAGGTTTAGATTGGCTTTTATATGAGTTGGGGGCGTCTAGGGGTCGAAATAACCGAGTCCTAGTCGAAATAGGACATATTCACGTGTTGAGAGTCCAGGGCAGCGTGGGGCGCTGGCCCTGGCGCTATAAATTTTAGCTGCTGGAAACTGCGCCACAGCCAACACTCCAAGCTAGTGGTGGCCCTTAAAATTAAATTTTTGCCTTTTTGTCTCGATTTCGCTCTAATTCGCGCCATTTCGTCCCAAATTGCATCTGAATGATTCCTACACATAGAAATGCCAAAAGTTAGCACAAATCATCATATTAAACATCCCAAATCATCGAGATATGAGCAAAATGTGAGGCGATTTATATTAAAATATGCATACATTAAGCCGATTATCAACTATCCCTTTTTTCAAATATAACTCATACATTATGTAAATCTTCTAGTCTCACACAATTATATATTTGTTTGTAATTAGGAACATAAATTTTTTTTAGAAGAAAATTATGGACGTGCCCTAATCCAAGTAGGATCTATTTCATATAATATGTGAAGTTTAAATCGGAAAAGACTTCCCTCATTAGGTAATTACAATTAGATCCTTAAAATTATACAAATATTTAATGGCATAAAAGTCAATTAATATTTCGAGAATATTTCATGTTTAACCAAAGAATAAGACCCTTTGACTAAAGCTTATTTTTAAGATGAATACGGGTTACTTATAATCAAGGTAATGGAGAAAAATGAATAATAGACAATATTGCAGAAATATAGAAAATCGAAGTTGATTGTATTCGAGAATCAGACGCCTTTACAAGCTGTATTCCCCTCCCTTATATAGGAGATTCTTATAACGTACGACTCCTGCTATGGTTACTCATTAATGACTAATTATGACATTAATGAGGCGTTACAAAGGATAATGGTAATTGGGGTTCGGTTACATAACGTTCGAGTAATCAATTGTGGGTCCTTGAATCTGCCCGTAGCTTTGTCTAGATTCATTCTGACCGTGCCTCTCTCCCGTTTTGATCAAGTTGAGTTTCCCGTGGCTGATAAGTTTGTGAGTTTACTGAACCGTGCCTCTTTGTACCGTATCTCTTCAAAGAATCACTTCCAACTGTCGCGTTTTCCTGTGTCCACGTAACTGGCTGAGTTGTCAAAAGCTGGCTTACGTGTGAAACTTTTTTTTACCAATATATTTCAGTCGTTCAATATTTAGCATAAATTATTCGTGCTTTTATACTAATATAGATATAGATATAACTTAAAATAAGTTATATAAGGGGTCTCTGGGTCAACATTATTAGATTAGTTACTTTTTCATAAATAATATTTTTTACTTTTTCATTTTTATTTAAAAAGCAAACACATATTTTAACTTATACAACATATAAAAATCAAACCTAACATCCAGAAAAGATTCCTATATTATCTAATTTTAACGGTGAAGCATTACCTTGGGACCGAATCCCCCCTCAATGTCTTTTGGGTTGAGCCTGTCGCACATGGCTTGTCGTGTGCGGTTTAAATTTCCTGTGTAGTTTGTAGGCTATTACACAGGGAGAAGTTTATCCAGTGCGCGCAAAGTGTTCATTCGAAGGACAGAGGTTTTGGCAAAGGTTGTAGCGGCTACGGATTTCCCCTCTTCATGAAAATAATTGTTAAGCATTACACTGGGATCGAATCCCCCCTCAATGCCTCCTGGGTTAAGACTGTCGCATGCTGTTTATATTTCCGGTGTGGTTTGCAGGCTATTATATAGGGAGAGGTTTACCCAGTGCGCGCAAAATGCTTACCTGAAGAGCAGAGACTGTGACAAAAATTATAGCGGCTGCGAATTTCCCCTCGTGCCCATAAAAAAAACTGTTAAGCATTACTATTAATTCATGTGTCTTATTCAGACCACCCTAAATATTTCTATTTTTAGGTGTGCTAGTTGAAAGTTGAAACCTTCCCGCTATGCCAGCACATAAGACCTTGCGCATAAATCTCATCATTCCAACTTCTTACAGTGATCACATCTCAACACAAACTCCACCTCCAATATCTTCTTCCACCATTAACCCCTCAAAAGATCTCTTATTTCCCAACCAAAATTCCTATCTTTAATTCCTAAATCATCATCACTACTTTACATTCACATCTCATCTCTCACATTCATATCAAAGATTCAAACTTTATCCAATCTGATGCACATATCATGTTTGATTTAATGTATAACATTCTCTTTTTATAAAGATTCCTTATTTATTTATTTATTTATATATAAAAAAAAACAGAAAAGGGTCTTTAGTTTCTGGTTTTGAAGAATGTCACAGGTGAAACCTCTAAAAAAGCCACCTGGTTTCAGAGATCCTACAATACCAATTCAAAGGCCACTACAACCTCCTCCACCGCCGCGAAAGATTAACCTTCCACCATCATTCTACCAAGAAAAGAAGCGTAAAACTTGTTGCTTCAGTTGTTGTTGTTGCTGTTTTGTTTTTCTAATTTTGTTACTCTTTTTAGTAGCAGCTGGTGGTGTTCTCTACCTTTGGTTTGATCCAAAACTCCCTGTTTTCCATTTAAGATCCCTTGAATTTACTAAATTTAATGTCACTGAAAATCAAGATGGTCTAAAATTAAATGCACAATCAAATGTTGGGGTTGAGTTAAAAAATCCAAATAGGGAGTTGAAGTTTGTATATGGTGAAACTAAAGTGGAACTTATAGGTGAAAATGATGTGAACATGGGTGAAGGGAAAGTTTCTGGTTTTGTACAAGAGAAGAAGAGTGTTAAAGTTGTTAAGTTTGTTATGAAATCTAATGAAATTTTGTATGGTGATAATGTTGGGAAAGTGATCAGAAGTGGATTCAAGAGCAAGAATTTGAGAGTTTCTGCTGATGTGAGTACTGCTATTGGAATTGGATTTAATGAATGGAAAAGTTGGAAAATTGGAGTTAGAGTTTCTTGTGGAAGTTTGAGGTTAAAGCAGATTGAAAATGGTGCTACACCAAAATGTGGCATTACCCTGTTTAACTGGTAAGTAACAAGCTAATACTTTATATTTATTATAAAAAATTAGCAAGCTTGTTGGGCTAAAACGGTCCGGTGATACTCTTAATATGGTGTGATATTGTCCGTTTTGGACCAATCTTGCACGGTTTCCCTCAAAAGGCTTCACACCAACCATTAAGAGATCCTTACATCTTAAGGCTCCCAATTTTTTCAGCTATTAATATAGGACATTTTTCGCATGCCCAACAAAGTTTGGATTACAACTAAACTTTATATTGTGATTATTCATCCTAAATTGCCTGTTTTTATGCTATCTGTCAACCTATCGCAGGCATAGTTCTTGTTGTTTTGTTTGTTTGGTTGGTTTATAATTGAAGTGATCATTAAAGCTTCATTTCATTTGTTATTTAGGTGATGCATTTAGTATAAAGATGCAAACAAATAATAAGCATGAGATTTGCATTCATCATATGCTTTTGTATTTGTTTTCTTGCTTGTTTTCTGAGTGTATTATTGATTGTGCCAATTGGAGAAAGGGAATTAAAGAATACATTGAATTGATGATTGAACAATGCACATGAAGAGTAGTTATAGAGAACATAATAAGATGTTATCATTCCACTTGCTTACAATTTTATTTGTAGTATTATAAGATTTAGGTGATAACAATGAGTCTAACCATGATTCAATAGATCTAACTTCTCTCTCTCTTTTTCTTTTTTATAACTGTGGTATCTGGACCAGCTTACGCGCACGTCAACTAATACACGAAGCATTCTAATTCTTGAAGTGCACTTATACTGTGGTGATTATGTTTCTTAACAAACCTATATATTTCTGATTTGCAGGTTTCAGTTAAATTGATTGATTCAATGCCTATGGATACAAGAATGAAGGCATTGCTATCATCTTAGAATGAGAAGAATGAATTGGTATTGTGCCCAAATTCATACATGACTTATATTTAAGCTCACCTTTTAGATATAAAAGCTTACTTAAGTTAAGTATGTTGGAGCATGGAAAGGATGAAAGAGTAGATATAAGTACTACTGTAATAGCAGCTTTGATGTTGGAGACATTTTACTTGTAATGTCAATGGCTATATATTTACTTTTGTGATCACTTATTTCTACATTCATTAAGGGAATAGATAGAGGTGGAGTAGGATTGAATTTTATGTGTTTTAAGTTCTAGTATAGCTACATCAGGTGGTGTTAATAATTGGGTTCTGAATTTAACTTTTATACATATTTATTGAATTTCGTAATTTAAATACAAGATTTAGACTAAAACTATTGGATTCGACCGAACCCGTACATAACCTTCTAACTAGCTCCGCCCCTAGAATAAATCCATCTACCAAAATATCATATTGACCATACATGGAAGCAAGTTGTGATGCTAATGGTATGTTTTAAAGCCACACGGGTTTAAGCCTAAAGCATAAAATATCATTTGTGAATTAAGCTATTACATATGGTATCAGAATTAGTCCAACACATAACCTTGAACAATAGTGGGGGTAAAATTCTCTCAAGACGTTGAGTCCCTAAGAGGTGCATATGCAACACCCTGGGCAAATTCAAGATTGATAAAATACGAGAGAAATATGGGTATACCGAAACAGGATGTAGATTCTAATGACAACGTATTTTAAACGCTAATGACATGTTTTAACAACGTACAGGCTTAGACACAAAGCAAACAATATACCAGTGGATTGAACTGTTGTAGTATTTGATTAATTAATTGTTTTTCTTAAGAGGTTTCTTTGGTGTTTTCTTAGAGGTGGGAGGTTGCTTTTTCTGGTGAAGGAAGGTAGAAGGAGAAAATGAAGCTGCAACACGAAAATTAGTATATCTTCTAAATAAATTAGTAATTAGTATATCTTCTAAAAGTTAAATTAAATTCCAGATCTTATTTTTCTCCCAAGAGTACAGTCTTACCAAAAGCTGTTTAACCGGATCCAAGAAGCTAGTTCTCTTTCCTGCATGTGACGATTCTAGCCAAATTTGGGTAGGCGTTTGGACATGATTTCCAAAAAAAAATTTGGAATTTAAAATTTTATTAAAATTTCAATTGAAGATGAAGTTGTATTTGGTTATAAGTTTTGTAACATATTTGGATGTTTATTTTTTCAAAATCATAAAACATGATTTATACCCCACAACTTGTAAAAAATATCAAAACCACCTCACTTTGATTATCCTACTTGAAATAAACAATCAAAATGCTATTGCTTAATATTGTTAATCTTAGTCGGTTGTTGGTCGAGGTCATCAACAACTATATCATCATGTTAATACTCCGTAAATATTCCATCACTGCTTTGATGTTCACGTAAAAAAATATGCAACACACCACAAGCAATCACAATCCAGACTTTGGTGAGAAAGAAGACATATGTGTTTTGTGTTTCTGTGGGTAGTTGTAGGTTAATAAATGCTGGAGTTATTTTATAAATTTTAAAAGTATAAGGTAAATTTGTAAAACTAAAAACTAGCAAATTCTCATTTTCAATTGAAAAACTGGTGAGAACCAGTTTTTCAAATTTGAAAATGGATTTTCAAGTGGAATTGGAAAATTTGGTAAGAATGGGATAACCAAACATTGTTTTGAAAAGAAAGAAAAATTTTGTATGTCCAAACGGGCTCTTAATATAGTAGGCTTAGTTGACAAGGTTTATGACTCAATTTGTTCAAAGTTTGCTTTGGTTTTATTTACGGGTAAAATCGAGCTCACTAAACACCTAGATTTCCCGGTAAGCCAAACGGAACAGGAACATGACCGCAGTGAATCGGAGTCAGAGCAATGAGGCCTCATATCGGGTCTCGGGTAAAACATCTGCCCTTGGGGGTATCGGGGACATGTCCTCCGAGTCCGCTTCGAGGATTAAGACTTCAGAGGGCACTATCAAACAACTACACACGACTAACAGAGGGTTCTGATGCCCGTGCCCAATCTGATATCATTGCGTGAATCTTGACCTGTATTGGCAAAAATTCAATGATTAGCGAAACAGAAGATTTTTACCTTTCTTAGAATTGTACTTAGAGTAAAACACCTCTACTATATTAAGGGAAAAGATTATTATTCTAGGGACACATTGTAACATGCATATTAAGGCAATTTATTTCAATTCCCTTTGTTGTTCAAAACTTTTATTCTTGTTCTTAAGTTCTTCATAAGTATAAGCTTGGAATCAAGGGCAGGTTCTTCATCGAGCTCGGAATCACCCTTATCATTGGTTTGGTCATTTGTTGCGTTTTTCATTTGCTTAATCTAATGTCATTAATCACTCGTATTGAATTAACTCACATATCTTTAAAACCACATATAAATTCAATTATTATCTGTTTTTTAGGATAAACAGTTTGGCGTCCACTGCTGGGCTAGGGATAATAGTGGTAATTTTATGCAAATTTCCATAACAAACTCTATTTTATACTTGTTCTTTGAGATTTTAATTTCAGATGAAATTAAAAAAGTCAAACTCTCGATCTGCTCATTTGAACGTTGATGCTAAGTCAGGCCACCATAGCGAGAACAATGTAGTGCTCAGCAACGAGGTGCCCTATATTGACCCCAACGGAGTTCCAGCTACGGACTCGATCGATGCTAACTCACATGTAAGTATCGACGCGAACTTGCCTACTGACCCCGAAATAGCGTTCGTGGGGGAGCCTAATCGATGGCCCGGAGTACACACGATGATAAAGGTGATGGAATCAATTTTCGGGTGATCTTCGAAATGCTACAGGCTCAATAGGCAGCAATAGCCCAATTACAGAACCAAATCCCCGCCCCCAGCACAGTTGAGCCCGAACCATCCCGGAAAAACACTCGCAGAAATGAACCAGCCAGAGAAAGGCTGGGTGAAGTTGAAACAGGACCACCCCCGAGATAATAAAGATGCTTTAGGAACTGATAAAAGGGGTAGAATCAGGAGAAAAGAAAATCGAAGCCAAAGACAAAAAAGTGGAGACTTATAACTCCAGGGATGATCAAATCCCAGGAGCACCCCCGTTATTGAAAGGCTTGGATTCCAAAAAGTTCATCCAAAAACCTTTCTCTCCGAGCACAACTCTGAAATCAATCCCAAAGAAGTTCCGCATGCCCGAATTCCAAAGTATAACGGGACCACAGATTCGAATGAACATGTGACCTCCTACATGTGTGCCATCAAGGTAAATAACTTGGAAGATGACAAAATCGAGTTGGTTTTACTAAAAAAGTTTGGGGAAACCATGTCTAAAAGAGAAATGATATGGTATCACAACCTGCCCCCTAATTTCATTGATTCGTTTTCTATGTTTGCGGATGCCTTTGTAAAAGCTCATGTCGGGGCCATCAAAGTTGAGACTCGAAAATCAGCCCTCTTTAAAGTCAAGCAAAGAGATAAGGAAATGCTCAGGGAGTTCGTGTCGAGGTACCAAATGGAAATTATGGATCTGCCCCCGGTTACAGATGATTGGGTTGTTCAAGCATTCACTTAAGGGCTCAACTCCCAATGCTCTTTGGCTTCACAGTTGCTGAAATATAATTTTATAGAGTACCTGACAGTAACTTGGGCTGAGCTCGGGCCCCCTCTAGGTCCATATATCCCATCAAAACTAATGACAGGTCTAAAAGAGCCGTTGATCATGACCCAAGACTAAGCAGATATCGGTACCAACCATATAACAGAGATCGAAGGGGCAGTGGATTCAGACGTAACCCATCAAGGAATGATAAAAGAAGTGATAGAGGTCATAATAATCGGGGACTCATGAGGAAAAATGGTTTCGACCGGCCAATCGAGGCTAGGGAGGCACCGAGGTTATCGAAATACAATTTCAGTGTCGATGTTTCCGGCATCATATCAGCCATTGGACGCATCAAAGATACCAAGTGGCCTCGACAATTGCAGTCTGATCCTGCCCAAAGAGACCCCAACCTGATGTGTAACTATCATGGCATCCACAACCACAGGACCGAAGATTGCCGACAGCTAAGGGAAGAAGTGGCCCAGTTATTCAATAACGGACACCTCTGGGAGCTTATGAGTGATCGAGCCAAAAATCACTTCAGGAATAGGGACCGTGACAAGCAAACCGAGCAAGAGGGAACCTCAGCACGTCATCAACATGATTATCGGTAGGGTCGACATCCCCCAAGGGCCAATGCCGAAGCGCACTAAGGTGTCCATTACAAGGGAAAAGAGAACCCGAGATTACATGCCGGAGGGACCATCTCTTTTAACGATGAAGATGCTGAAGACATCGTGCAACCGCATAACGGTCCCCTGGTAATTTCTGTACTCATAAATAAATCTTGAGTTTAGCGTGTGTTTATTTATTCAGGTAGCTCATCCAATATGATCAGATCAACGGTCGTAGAGAGTTGGGTCTACAATACCAAGTAGTGCCCGCAGTCCGACTCTTAAACGGATTCAACATGGCATGTGAAACTACTAAAAGGGAGATATCCCTACTGATGAACACCACCGGAACCATTCAGGAAATGAAGTTCTACATCATCGAGGGGGATATGAGGTACATCTCTCTATTCGAAAGGCCATGGATTCACAACATGAGGGCAATACCCTCGACATTGTACCAGGAATTGAAGGTCCTCACACCGGGAGGGATAAAAACAGTTTATAGAGAACAACCGACTGCAAAAGAAATGTTTGCGGTTAATGAGGTGATCCCGATGTACTCTCACTCCACATCAAAGAATCCGGAGTTGGTTAGGAAGGAAGAAACTCAATGCCAATCACCAACAACGGCCCCGATCGAACCGAAGAAGCTAAAAGCAGGCGAGGATGATGATTACGGAGTGCCTAGGTCGCTCATCGCCCCTGACGCTTCAGATGCCACCAAGTCAATGGTCGAGGAGCTGTATCAAGTCATATTAATCTAAAACTTGCCCAATGGAAGGTATATTTGGGCACAGGGTTAACTCCCGAGCTCAGGAAAAAGCTCATTAAAATCCTTATAGCTAACATACATTGTTTCGCTTGGTCCCATCTTGATATGACAGGGATCCCGCCAGAAATAACTACTCATAAGTTGAGCTTGGATCCCAAGTCCCTCCCGGTTAAATAAAAGAGGAGGCCTCAGTCCAAAGTCAAGCAGGCATTCATCAAAGACGAGATATCCAAACTCCTTAAAATGGGTTCCATTCGGGAAGTTAAGTACTCAGATTGTTTAGCTAACGTAGTGGTAGTTCCTAAAAGGGAAATAAATTACAAATGTGCGTAGATTACAAATATTTGAACAAGGCATGCCCTAAAGACTCTTTTCCCTTGCCTAACATCGATCGCATGATCGATGCGACGGCCGTCCACGATATACTCAGACTTCTTGATGCCTATTCCGGGTACAACCAAATCTGGATGGACCCAGGCGATCAAGAAAAAACTTCCTTCATCACTAAATTTGGCACCTATTGTTATAGCGTAATGTCGTTTGGACTAAAAAATGCCTGTGCCACTTACCAACGCCTAATAAACCGGATGTTCGAAGCATAAATAAGAAAATCAATGGAGATTTACATTGATGACATGTTAGTTAAGTCCATGAGAGCAGAGGACCATTTGGAACATTTGCAGGAAACCTTCAACATATTGAAGAAATACAATATGAAGTTTAACCCGGAGAAATGCACATTAGGGGTCGGGTCCAGGAAGTTCCTTGGATTCATGGTGTCCAACCGAAGTATCGAGATCAATCCTTACAAAATCAAAGCTATAAAATACATCACCGTGGTGGAAAATGTCAAGGTCGTTCAAAGGCTAACCGGGCGCAAAGCCGCCTAGGTCGATTCATATCAAGGTCCTCCGATAAGTGCCATCGGTTCTTCTCATTATTGAAGAAGAAGAATAATAACTTTTCGTGGAACCCAGAGTGCCAGCAAACTTTAGAAGAACTCAAACGGTACCTTTCGAGTCCATTTTTGCTTCATAATCCAAAGGCAAACGAGCAGTTGTACCTGTACTTAGTGATATTCGAGATAGCGGTAAGTGGAGTCTTAGTCCGGGAGGATGAAGGTACGCAATGTCCTATATATTATATTAGCAGGACTGTAGGTAAGGCTGAAACAAGGTATCCTCACCAGGACAAATTAGCGATCGCTTTGCTAAGCGCCTCCAGGAAGTTAAAGACATATTTTCAGTGCCATCCCATATGTGTCTTAAATACTTACCCATTAAGGAACATAATGCACAAACCTGAGCTCTTGGGGCGATTGGCCAAATGGGCCGTGGAAATTAGCGGGTACGATATCGAATATCGACCCCAAACCGCCATCAAATCTCAAATTTTGGCATACTTCATGGTCGACTTCACGCTGGCCTTAATACCTGAAGTTGAAAAAGAATTGTTGTTAACCCCGGGTAACTCGGGAATCTGGACCCTCTTTACGGACGGTGCCTCGAACACAAAGGAGTCCGGACTCGGCATCGTGTTGAAGTCTCCTACGGGTAACATAGTTAGGCAATCTATTAGAACTGTAAAATTGACTAACAATGAGGCCGGGTATGAGGCCATGATTGTAGGTCTCAAATTGGCTAAAAGCCTGGGGCCGGAGTTATCGAAGCTAAATGCGATTCCCTCCTTGTGGTAAATCAAGTCAACGGTACATTGGAAGTGAAAGAGGAATGAATGCAAAGATACTTGGAAAAACTATAGGTAACGCTGCATCGATTCAAGGAATGGACCCTACACACGTGCCCCGAGATCAAAGTAGAGAAGCTGATGCACTGCATAACTTGGGGTCATCGGTTGATGATGATGAATTCAGCTTGTTAACGGCCGTATTACTCATGAAATCAATAATGGAAGAAGGACATGCCGAGAAATCAATGAGTTTTTGGGACTGGAGAAACAAGTATATAGACTACTTGAAGACTGGGAAGTTGCCCTCGGATCCCAAAGAATCGAGAGCTCTACGCACGAAGGCAGCCTTGCTTAGCAGTCCGGAGATACTATGTTTAGAAGAACGTTCTATGGCCTACTCGCCATATGCTTGAGGCCGGGAGACACCAAATGTGTTTTAAGGGAAGTTCAAGAAGGCACCTGCGAAAACCATTCGGGGCAGAATCGTTGGTTCATAAGATAATAAGAGCCGTCTATTACTGGATCGACATGGAGAAAGATGTGAAGGACTTTTTTCGAAAATGTGACAGCTGTCAGAGGCAAGCACCAATGGTCCATCAACCCGGGGAGTTACTACATTCGATCGTGTTGCCTTGGCCGTTTATGAACTGGGGAATGGACATCGTCGGTCGCCTACCATGGGCACCCGCTAAGGCTCAATTTTTACCATTTATGGCTAACTATTTCTCTAAATGAGTCGAAGTTAAAGCATTCGAGAAGGTCCAAGAAAAAGAAGTCATCGACTTCGTTTGGGACCATATAATATATCGGTTCGTTATACCGGCCGAGATAGTATGTGATAACGGGAAGCAGTTCATTGGTAGCAGGTAAGAAAATTTTTTGAGGACCATAAGATCAAAAGATCTTTTCAACACCCTATCACCCTATTGGGAACGAACAGGCAGAGTCGACGAACAAAACCATCCTTCAAAACCTTAAGAAAGGGTTGACCGATGCCAAAGGAAATTCTTCTCGAAGTCATGTGGGCATACTGCAAGACCTCAAAATCTAGTACCAGGGCCACTCCATTTTCGTTGGTCTATGGTGCCGAAGCACTAATACCTATTGAGGTGGGAGAACTGAGCTTCAGGTTCCGATATGCAATCGAAGAATCGAATGGTTAGGCCATGAGAACAAGCCTGGAACTAATGGATGATAGGCGTAAGGACGCCCTAGTCTAGGTGACCTCCCAGAAGCAACGGATAAAAAAGATATTATAGCCGAAGAGCTAACCTCCGACACTTCAATATCTTGGACTTGGTGTTAAGAATAGTAACACTGAACACCCGGAACCCAAATAAAGGGAAGTTGGGACCGAATTGGGAAGGAACATATCGATTCATCGGTATTATTGGTAAAGGTTCGTATAAACTCGAAGAAGGAAATGGGGCACAACTACCAAACAACTGGAACGTGACCCACTTAAAATGATACTACTGCTAAGGTATGACCTCATTCACTTTCAATTTTTTATATATTACGAATTGGGCTAACACTTGTAGGCAAGAGCCAAAGGAGAATGTAACTGTTAGGTTTGAAAGCACGCGTTGCACTCTTTTTCCCTTGAACTTGTTTTTTCCCAAATGGATTTTTCGGCAAGGTTTGTAACGAGGCAACAGTAAATCGTGCTAACTTAGCATCGAAGACTGGTTTTAAATCAAAGTCAATGGTCACATAAACAGTATACAAACCCTCTTGAAGATCAACCTCGAATATTGGGGGCCGTCACCCTCGGGTCAAGATTTTTATCAAGGAAGGAAACGTTGTGCTTGAATAGTTTAGGCTCGGTGGATAGGATTTATTATAAGGGTCAAACGGTCAAATGAACCGTTCCCGCGTAGGCCACCTCATCCCTAATACGATCTTTTACATGATTACAATCTTGTACATTACACACAGAAATGAAAGAAAGTTTCTACCTTTCTAACAAACATATTTTGCTTCTTAAAAGTATCAAGCCTAAGTACTATTCTTACCCGGTAACTATCGAGCCCAAGGGCCACCTTTATATCAGCCTTATTACTACGTTTGATTCTATGCTAAATAAAACTTTCTATATTCTGTAATATCTTTACAAAGTCCAATTAAAAACGGACTCAACAAAATATATGTACAAGATACAAAAACAAAAAAAAATCCTAAGGCATCTCTGCCTGGTCTTCACCGGAAGCCGACTCGTCACCAGAACCATCAGGGCCTTCGGATTCTTCAGAGCTCTCGGAGCCCTCTTCGCCTCGAGGTTCAACTAGCCTCTTAGCCTCAACCTCGAGCCTTTTTGCCTCTTCGATCTTGGTAGATAGCTCGAAGACTCGGGTATTTATTTCTTCAAGGATATCTCTTCTGGAAAGCCGCCTCGCATACTCAACAGTAGTCTTCAGGCGAGCCTCGTCTACTTCAACATATGCCTTAAATTTGTCCACCATCTCATCAACATCAGCCGAGGTTTCTTCCAACTTGGACCTCGTTATTTCGTTTTCCTTGCCAAGGGATCACGTTCAGCGATGGTCGAGCCAAGTTGAGCTTGGAGGTCCTCATTTTGTCGAGCTCGTGCATCAGCCTTCTCCTTCGCCACCCCAAGTTGAACTTCCATTGAAGCCAGATTGGCCTGGGAAGTCTCCTTCTCCGAGGACAGCAGGTCCATCTTATTTTTCCACCCGTCGGCCATCACATGGATCTTATCCATCTCCTTGCGGAGTTGGTCGATCTGGTCGACCTTCCGCTAGACCTGCAAAGAATTGTTGTTAGCTTCTACGACCGGACCTTCATTTCTAACTTTGAAAACCTTTACCTTTTCAACCAAGTCGGCATGCTCCTACCTTAAGGTCGATGCCTCTTTCTGAGTCGCACCCAGCTTGGCCTGAAGGTTCTTGGTGACCCCCTCCTACTACTCACTAAGAATCTTGTACATGTCCCTTTTTTAGGCAAGCTCCTTGATCTCAGGCTCGAGTTGATTTACTTCAACCCGATATCAGAGGAAACTCTCGTGGTGAAGTACCGAGTCCTACAAAAGACAAAGAAACGTGAGAAATATCAAGCACAGAAAACTATAGACAGATAGAAGAAACCGATGCCTTGCCTAGTTCAGCGCCTGCTACGCCTCATTGAGAAGGCATGGAATGTTCACTGCATTCTTTTTTTGCCTAGTCCTTCTCGGTCACCAGGCATCGGAGGTAGCTAGCCACCCCACAGGAGTGGACAAAACCCAGGCATCCTCCGGGACGGTCAGTATAATACCTCTTGCAGCCAGGTCCACGCTCAGAGTGGTGAACTGATTGACTAATTTAGGGCTCGATCTCGGCCCGCTAGATTCCGAGGAAATGACTTCCTTCGGAACATCCAGGTCACCCAGACCGGAGAAGTCATCCAAAGCGGACGAATCCACTCCAACGAAGAAAGAGTGAAGGGGATCTTCCGCACCTTGGCCCCCCTCATTGGATTTATCCTTCCTCGCTTGGGCGTCCTCGAGCATAGACTCGGTGTAGGAGGGCATCCCCGAGATATCAATTATGCTAGGCGCTTCCTTTGGTGCAGAACCGGCATCCAGGGAAGTTTTACCCCGAATATCCACATCGATTTTCTGTTTGAGGGGGGTCGATCTCACGAGTCTATCCCTCAGATGCATCAAAATCTCTGGGATCTTCCCTAAGACGGAGGAGGGATTTGGAGGCTGGCACCTACGAACTGGAGCCCCTCCTGGGCTTGGGGAGCACCCGCTTCTTCAATTTCTTTGACTCGGAGCTCGGGGAGCCCGAGGGTTTTCTTTTCCTCTTCTTTTTTCTCTTTGTGGCAGAAATGGTTGGATCAACGGGTGGGGGCACATCTTCATCCCCTTCCGAAAGCCTAAGTTCGGTGATCTTAGGCAAACCTGCAATAACTAAGAAGAAAGAGGAGTTAGTATAATAGAAGGTAAAGACATAGTGTTGGCTACTCGGAAAGAGGCCTTACCATGAGAACGGTCCTCCCATCAGCCCTTCGAGAGTCCGCACCATATGTGCTCAACGTAGGACACCTGAGTATAAATGCCCTCGATCCACTCCTTTAACCGCGGAACCCGGGAGACAGCTGCATAACCACAAGCATAAATGAGAAGATAGAAATGAAAGGAGAATAATTTTTTTATGTTGAAAGAGGGAGTTGTACTTACGATACGCATTCCACTTCTCAGGGAATGGCATGTATTCCCGGGGAATTGAATCCTTACTCTTTACTCGGACAAAGCATCCCTACCAGCCCCAGTCTCGGTCTTCATCAACACTGGAGAAGGGGGGCCTACTGGCTCGGCGAGTAAGCTTGATCAGTCCCCCTCAGAACATCCGGGGACTGTATAATCAAAGCAGGTGGTCGATCGGGAACCGATGAGACTCGGTGTTGTTCACGAAGTTACGAAGGAGGGCCACGATCCTTCACAGTGATGGGTTATGCTCGAGACATACCTCGCACCTCTTGCAAAAATCTAGAATGATCAGATCCACCGTGCCCAACGTGAAGGGATAAGTGTAAACAATTAAGTACCCCTCTACGTGGGTAGTAATGGTGTCCTCGAGCCCGGGGACTACTACGTTCTTTCCTTCCCAATTGCAGTCCTTACGAACTATGGGAAGAAAGTCTTCGGTCACAAAACATATATATCTCGAGACTCCTTCACTCCGGTCCTGTTTGCGCTAAGGCTTCTCGACTTTAATTTCATCTGCAATTGAGCAGCCCCCGGGGATTAACCTCTTCAGTACCAGCGGCCGGTTGAGAAGATGAAGAGGCAACCTGTTGAGGAACGGTTTTCATTATTTTTTCCATTGTCATCTAGGGGAGTGTTTGAAATTTGAGAAATCAACACTAAGTTTTGGGAAAATGGGTTTTTAAGATAACGAACCGAGTATGAAGATTTGAAGGAAATTTGGGCAGAAACATGAAAATTTCTATAGAAATTGAAGAACAAGGATGAAGATATGAAGGTTTGAAAAAGGTTTGATGATGGCTGGAAAGCTCGAAGGTAGTGATTTGTTCGAAAAGTAGAAAAAGGAAAAAAGGAGGAAACTTTTATAGGGGAATAGCCGATGCTTCGCATTCAGATGCAACCTGCCGGTGAGTGACATGTGTCCGAAGTTAGAACGACGCGATTGATGGAATGTTTCGTCTCCCTCATCGTAACGTATGAAGGAAGGAACCGGAGTCATCTGTCGTTTCCCATTGTTTCGACAAACATACTCTCTGAGAAACAAGGGGACTATCTGTATACGGGTAAAACCAGCCCCACTGAATACCTCGATTTCCCGGTAAGCTAAATAGAGCAGGAACGTGACCGTAATGAATATGATATCACGACGTGAATCTCGGCCTGTATCGGCAGAAAATCAATGATTAGCGAAACAGAAGATGTTTACCTTTCTTAGAATTGTACTTAGGGTAAAATTTCCCTACTATATAAGTGGGAAAGATTATTATTTAGGAGACACATTGTAACATGCATATCAAAGCAATTTATTTCAATTCTCTTTATTGTTCAAAGTTCTTATTCTTGTTCTTATGTTCTTCATAAGTATAAGCTTGGAATCGAGGGCAGGTTCTTCATCGAGCCATCAACCGAGCTCGGAATCACCCTTATCATTGGTTTAGTCATGTTACGTTTTTCATTTGCTTAATCTAACGTCATTAATCACTCGTATTGAATTAATCCACGTATCCTTAAAACCACATATAAATTCAATTGTTATCCCTTTTTTAGGGTAAACATGTTTATTTGAGCTAAACTATAAGGCTTAATTAATCACACAAAAAGTACATATGCTTTTGGAGGCCTCTGCTCAATTATTTGTATCCATAATATAAAGCCGCAGATAAGATTGGATATATTTTTGCACTTGTTTGTTTGTTTTGGGTTACAGTACTTTTCTCCGAATTGCTTCATGGGTTTTCCGTATAGCAAGATATTGCTACGCCCAAATGACATTTCTTGGGCGCCTTAAATACATGTCTAATTTTACATGTTTTCTATTTGGACATTACTCACAACCTTTAGCATTATTTGAATTTATTATGTATCGCCTTTGGTTCTTTGAGTTAGTCATCTTTTCCAAATTAGAAAGTTGACATGTGAGACGCCCAAAACATAGTGAATCTAAACTCCGATTGATGGGCTTGAACAACCAAGAACCGTGTAATGGAGACGCAAAGTTGCACAAAATTATCAAAAGATTCAAGCTAAAACCTTCAGGTTGACCCATTGGTATATATTCCGTCTCCACCTATCCAAATATATTTGTGCTTTTAACATATTTGGTCAATCAGCCAAATATAATTACAACCGCTAGCGGAGGTGAATTTAGAATTTGAAAGTAGTGGGCATCACTATTGAATAAAAGTTTGAGTAAATGCTGGAGAGAAAATCGAACTCAGGCAACACAATAAAAGTTAAGTTGTGCCCCTAAATCGATCAATATAGATGCCACTCGATATATACCTTCTATTTAAAATATATACACATATATACATACATATATTTTTAAAGTTACCGGGGCCGGTGATCCCCTACCCTAAGTTTGGTCTGCCTCAGACCACTAGTCAGATATACAAAAAAAAAATACACCGACTATGTATATAATATGTATATTATATGTTAATATACAAAAATTATACAATTACCAATTATAGCTTTGGGGGACGACTATACTTTGTAGACTTTCCAATATATTTGGTACTTTTTTCTCATTGAATGTCAATTTGTAATAGTCTAATTTGTGATTTTCTCAAATAGGAAAGGTGCAAAGATACATTTTAAGTTGTTCGACAAATTTCCCTGGGAAGTAAAGGTAATAGATTTGATGGATAATGAGATTTTTAGCGTGGATAATAGATGTGCTTAATAATTTATTATGTAAAATTGACATAAGAGTTACTCTTTCAATTCCTTTGTCACAGTCAGGCAGGAGAAATAAGTTGTTTGATGTATAGGATAAAAATGACTTATATTAAATGATCAAATAATATGGCGACACATGCAACTGAAGACAAGCACAAGATGAATCGAGTAACAACCCGTACAGGGGATGATAGGTGCCGTTGAACCCCGAGGGAAGAACAATCAACCTGAGCAGATCAAATGTTTGTCATCGGAAAGCATTTAATGAAGAATATTTTCTAGCAACAAATGGGCAATCGTTTCAGAGAATATTTGCATTTATAGTGTACCGTTACATATTCATCAATGGCCCCTTTATTGTCATTTAAGATGGGTCAATTCTAGGATCTTGTTTCCCTAGGTCTGGATATAAATAGTATGCTCAACAACCATTGTAAGGGAAAATAAGATCTTTGGAAAAACTTATGCTACATTCCATTCTCAAGCTAGATAATACAACTTTACTTTCTGCTTTATTATGTTATTATTTCTGTCCTCGGAGGCATCGCTCCCCGAGTCAAACATATCATTTTCTTTTATTTTTACACTAAGTCTTGTCTTTAATTTTATTTATTTATTACTTTTGGATCAAATCAGTTCGTTTGTCTATAAATCACGTAACAAATTCAACTGTACAGTTTTACGGATAAATAGTTTGGCACGCATTGTGTGGCATAAACAGTTGCAAACTTGAGTTGATCCTTGCGTCTATTACTAACTCGTTTGATTCTTCATTTCATAGCAATAGTAGAAAATGAAAGCTAACGATGTCAACATCGTACACAACGTTGAGGTGCAAGAAAATCAGCCTCAACATGAGGATTCAAGTGACACCCATAACGAGGGGGACGTGGCAACTCCGATCCATGACAAACAATATCCCCGACATGTGGAGGAGCCGATTCCCGATGATGCGGAGGACGAACACGTTGATGAAATGGTAAGGATCTTAAGAGAGCAACATAAAGCCATTATGGGCCATCTCTCAAGGCAGGACCAAGTAATGACGGAACTGAACCAGGCATTATCAGGTGCTTCCAACAACGCAAATGGAAGAAGCCCAGTTCCTCCCAACGCTCCTGCAAATCAAACGTCTCAAAGAATGGATAACAACACCCCGAGGGGTGAGGTCAGTTTCGACAGAGCCGGGGGTACCGGTAGCGGGTCCGGTAACGACAACGGTAATGATCCATTCAAAATTGAACTCATGAGATTCATGAGGGAGATGAACGAGCAGATGAATCAAAATGTGAAAGAGGTTCACGCCTGAATAGCCCAGATTCCGGGCGCACCACCGGTGTTAAAGGGCCCGGATTCGAAAAAGAAGTACACCCAGTTACTGTTTAAGCCGAGCGTAACATCGGGATTGATTTTGAAACGATTCAAGATGCCGGACATACCAAAGTACGACGGGAATTCAGATCGTCATGAGCACATCACAACTTATACAACGGCGGTGAAAGAAAACAACTTGGCCCAGCATGAGATTGAGTCAGTTCTGCTAAAGAAATTCGGAATCCCTCATGAAATGGGCCTTGACATGGTATTCACTCCTAATCGAGTACTCAATAAATTCTTTTGAAATGCTCGCGGATTATTTTATTAAGGCCCATGTCGGGGCCAGGAATATTCAAGACCGAAAGGCGGACATATTCAGAATTGCACAAGGAGAGTTCGAATTGTTGCGGGAGTTCGTGATCAGATTGCAGAAAGAAATGTTGTTGTTACTGATCGTACCAGACGAATGGGAAGCAGAGGCATTCGCTAAGGGTTTGAAATTGAGAAGCTCCGATACCTCTCGAAAGTTGAAGGAAAACCTACTCAAATTCCATACGACCACATGGGTGGATGTCCCTAACCGCTATGAATCGAAGATAAGAATAGAATATGATCAGCTTGGGTTCCTAACATCAAATAAGGGGCGGGACCAAGACAAGAGACAAAATAAGGTCAAGGATGATTTTGATGCATATCGACAATCTTCCGAAGGCTATTTTTTCCCTTACGAGAGAGCCGAGGGACGCGAAAAGAAAATGTACCAGTCCTTGGATAGGTTCGTCCCGAAAGAAGAACTGACCCTGGTCACAGCAACAGATCGCTACAAGAAAAATAGGTACCAAGGACCCCGGTTTCCTCTCATCCCAGCCTGTCAGATTATAATTTTAACATCAGCATAGTGAAGCTGGTATCGGCAATGAGAAATATGAATAAAGCGCAATGTCCGAGGCCAATCAGAGTCGATCCTATACAGAGGGATCCTAACATATAGTGTGAGTATCATGGGACTCATGTTCACAGAACCAGGGACAACCGTCATCTGCGTGAGGAGGTGGTAACAATTTTTAAGAACGGCCATCTTAGAGAGTTCTTGAGCGACTGAGCCAAGAATAATTATGGCCACAGACGGGACAACGCAGATCCCTCGAAGATACGGGAAGACCCTCCTCGGCTGACTATCAACATGATCTTCGGAGGGAATGAAGTCAATGGTGTAACCTTCTCGGCAGCCAAGAAGACAAAAGAATCGTTGGCTCACAGCAAGAGACTCCGGGAAGTCGCCGAAGGCGACATCACCTACACGAAGGAAGATGCCGACGGACTTCTTCTGCTGCATAATTACGCCCTGATAATTTCTCTTAATATTCTAGATTTCAAGATTAAATGTGTTTTGGTTGACCTAGGAAGCTCAACCAACATCATCCAATGGAGAGTGTTGGAACAAGCCAAATTAACCGGAAGTATCATTCCGGTAACAAAACTCTTCGTTGGGTTCAACTTGGCAAGTGTGAAAATCTGTGAAGAGATCCTGCTGCTCATGAACACCGAAGGGGTCAAGAAGACCACCCTATTTGAATTAGTCGACGGCAACATGGGCTACAACATAATTCTCGGTAGACCATAGTTACATGAGATGAAGGTCGTACCATTAATATATCATCAACTACTAAAATTCCCGGCCCCATAGGTAATCAAGAAAATAATAGAGGATCAACTGGTAACGAGAGAAATGAACATAGTGTCAATTTCTAGAAGTAAAGAAAAGGAGCACCGTAAATAGAAATAACAGGGACAGACGCCTACTCACGAGCTGAGTGAAGATGATAGAGGTGAGGAGCTGTCGGAATCCCACTAGGTACCGAGGTACTTTCAAGTACAGGAAGAGACAGACATGACCAAGTCCACGGCATAAGAACTTGAACAATTTTCTTTGTTTGAGGAATTCTCAGAGAGAAAATTTCACTTAGGAACAGGACTCAATCCTGAACTCAGGTTAGGATTTATTAATTTCCTTAAAGCTACCGTTGATTATTTTGCATGGTCGCACTCGGATATGATAGGTATCCTGCTAGAGGTGGTCGTGCATAATCTAAGACTATACCTAAGCATCCCTTTGGTAAGGAAAAAAAATGCCCGATAGCCGAGGTTAGAAATAGGTTTGTTAAGGAAGAGGTAACTCGACTACTTGATATCTGTTCAATTCGGGAGGTAACCCGAATGGTTAGCTAATGTAGTTGTATTTCTGAAAAAGAATAACAAGTTTTGAATGTGGATATATTATAAAGACTTGAATAAGGAATGCCCTAACGACTCGTTCCCACTTCCAAACATTGATCAAATGATTGATGCAACAGCTAGGAACAAGTTAATGAGTTTTCTCGATGCCTATTCCAACTACAACAAAATTAATATGAACCCGGAAAAAACTTCGTTCATAACGAACTTCAGCACCTATTGTTAGAATGTGATGCCCTTCGGGCTTCAAAACACCGGAGCCACTTATCAGAGGCTCGTGAACAAGATGTTCGAGAAACAAATAGGTAAAACAATGGAACTATATATAGATGACATGTTGGTCAAGTATTTGAATGCAGGTGATCACTTAAAGCACCTCTAGGAAACCTTTGATATCCTGAGGAAGCACAACATGGAGCTCAACCTGGAAAAATAGTCGTTCGGGGTTGGCTCTGGTATGTTCTTAGGTTTATTGGTTTCACAAAGGGGGATTGAGGTAAATCCCGATAAGATCAAGCCATCGAGGACATCCCAGACCATCTGACAAGCGTAAAAGATGTCCAAAATCTAACCGAAAGATTGGCCGCTCTAAGTAGGTTCATCTCTCGATCCTCAGAAAAATGTCATCACTTCTTCTCTCTTACGAACAAGAATTTTTTTTTTGAATGGACTCCAGAATGTCAACATGCTTTAAAAGACCTGAAACGTTATCTATCAAGCCCATCCCCCCCCCCCTACTATCAAAATCGAGGGAAAGTGAACAATTGCTAAAATATTTAGCAATCTCAGAGGCATCAGTAAGTGTCATGCTAGTCCAGGAGGACGAAGGTACGTAATTTCCTATCCATTATGTTAGTAAACTTTTTCAGAAGCGGAGACTCATTATCCGCGCCTCAAAAAACTAGCCCTAGCTCTCGTAGTCGCCTCTCAAAAGCTTAGGCTTATTTTTAATGCCACCGATGGCCATTGTGACGACCTTCCCTCTGCGGAATGTTCTTCACAAGCCTGAATTTCCAGGACGGTTGGCTAAATGGGCATTCGAAATCAATTAGTTTGATATTGAATATAAGCCAGGACCGCAATCAAATAGAAAGGTTTGGCCAACTTTGTGGCCGATTTCAGTCCTGGTTTATTACCTATGGATGCTAAAGAAGTGGTGATGGTGTAGGAAATGAAATCAGGATTTTGGAACTTATTCATAGACGGAGCTTCCAATGTGAAAGGATCCGGGCTCAGGGTGGTCCTAATCACGCCTTCGGGGGAGACCTTGAGGCAGGCCATAAAATTGTTCCTTTAACCATTAATAAGGTCTAGTATGAGGCTTTGATTGCAAGACTCGAGCTGGCCTGGGGAATTGGCTCTGAGGTCATAGAGATCAAGTGTGATTTCCAGTTGGTAGTAAACCAAGTGTACGGGATTTTTTCGACATAAAGAAGGAACGCATGCAACAGTACCTGATTAAAATTCAAATTTTGCTTGCACAATTTATGGAGTGGTCGATCACACACGTCCCAAGAGAAGAGAACGTAAAATAAGATGCATTGGCCAATATGCGGTCATCCACAGAGATGAAAGGATCCCACTCTGGTACTGTCGTTGAGCATATGCATTCGGAACTGGATGTGGATGGCTATTGTGAAGTAAATATAATCAACCTAATCTGGGACTGGAGGAATGAGTTCATTGATTATATTCGGAATGTCAAGTTTCCCGAAGACCCAAAGGCGTCCCAGGAACTACGCACCAAAGCGGCTCGCTACAGCCTCTTAGGTGGACAATTGTATAGAAGATCTTTCCAAGGACCGTTGGCCCGATGTTTGGGAGCCTCATGGGTGGACTACGTAATGAGAGAGGTGTATGGGAATTTGCAGGAACCACTCAAGTGTAGATTTATTGGTGCTAAAACTAGTTGGGCGGGATACTACTGGACCCGGATGGAACAAGACACGAAGTCATTCGTTCAGAAATGAGATAAGTGCCAGCGCCATGCACAATTGGAGCAGCAACTGTAACTCTTGCATTCGCTACTATCCCCATGGTCGTTCATGAAATAGGGAATGGATATAGCTGGGACGCTGCCGCCGAGTCCCAAAAATATAAGATTCCTCTAATTTTAACTGATTACTTCACTAAATGGGTTAAAGCAGGTCCTTAGCAAAAAATCAGTGAGCGCGAAGCGGTCGACTTCCTGTGGGAAAACATAATTTGTCGGTTCGGAATACCAAAAGAGATTGCTTATGATAATGAGCCACAGTTCATAGGCTCCAAAATCACAAAATGTCTTGTAGACCTGAAAATCAAAAGGATTACATCCTCACCATACTATCCGAGCGCTAATGGAAAGACGAAATCGACCAATAAGGTGATCATTCAAAACCTTAAAAAGAGTTTAGAAACAACTAAAGACAAGTATACCAAAGAGTTATCGAGCGTACTATGGATGTACCAGACGACGGAAAAATCAAGCATGGGAGAGACAACTTTCTCTCTCATAGACGGCGCAGAAGTTCTGATCCCGGTGGAAGTAGGAGAACCAACCTTACGGTTCTTCCGAATGGATGAAAAAGCAAATAATGAGGCATTGCTGGTAAAACTGGAATTGCTTGATGAACATGGGACTTGGCATACATAAGAATGATGGCTTAGAAGAAGAGGATGAAAATGTACTACAACCGGAAGGCCAATATATGCTACTTTAAATTATGAGACCTAGTTTTGAGGAAAGTGACCCAAAACACTTGAGAAATAAATGGCGGGAAGAAAGGTCCAAGGAAGGCCTGTAACGGGTTTCAGATGTCACCGGTAAAGGATCATACCATCTGGAGAGTCACGATGGAGTCAAAATGCCTAGCAACTAGAATGTGACTCACCTCAAAAGGTATTATTGCTGATGGATCCCGCCTATACTAAAAATATGTGCTGCACTTTTTGTCATTTGACCAGTTTTTGTCCCTATAGGATTTTTTGGCAAGGTTTTTAACGAGGAAGTAATGGAAAGCATACTAAGAAGGAAACTTCATTATCAAAGTTAAGACCTTTAAATGAAAAGGCACTGAAACAACAAGCCACTACAAGATGGTTAGATAATCTTTGGCTCGATGGTAAAGTTCCTAATGGGAAACAAAGCTTTCCATCGAACCAAAGATTATTCTACTGTTCACAAGCATTTCCTCAAGTGAGCAAGACTTTCCAGTGTTCCAATTTTCATACTTCGCATTTGAACACTGGGTGGAATAGTACGAGAATACGGCAACATGATTATCACAAAAATTGGGACTACGAGACCCGGGAACAATAATGTCTCATCGGTACCGGGGACTGCACGACTAACGCCGTAGAAATAAGTTGTATAAGTTAGCCACTTGTATTGGAAATTTCTCTTTTCAGCAAATGAATTATTATGTACTTTTAAAGATAGAAGGAATAAAATGAAGTCCTTTTATTTATCTCGTTACTTGTCCAAACAGTGAATTGATTTTATCATAGAAAGTTAACTAAAAATTTCAAATGTTTGTGCCGGAATGAATAAGAGACGTCCTCGTCAAGAGTACGATTAACATAAGAGGGCCTTCTCTTATAAAACCCTCATAGTAAAAGGTTGGTTCTAAAAGAGTTTATGCCGGAATTCAAAAGTTATCGGAAGAAAATACACTCGAAGCCTTACCTAATTCGACGAAAAAAGAATGAACTTTGCGCAATACTTAAAAAAAATTCTTCTTTATTTATCAAACACGCCAAAAGACATAAGTGAAAAGATACAAAGGGAAAACAAAAAAGAAAGAAAAAAAGGAAAAATCTAAACTTCATCGCCACCGGAACTCGGGGAAAGAGAGGCATCTAAGCCCCCTCCCTCGGGAGAAGTAGGTAGATCTGCCGCTGACGCAGGATATTGGCCTTCATCATCATTCTCTTCAAGTTCCTCCTCGGTTCCAGATTACTTGGAACCGGTACTCGAATAGTCAATTGCGTCAGGCTTAGTTGGGAGATGTTCCCGAGCAGTTAACTCTAGCATTCGGGCCTTGGCTATTCCATCATCAATGACGCTCATTTTGGCCTCCTCCAAGGTTTTCCTCCTCATATGATACATAAAGTATGTCTTTTCAAAGAGGAGGCAATCCCCTTGGTGTAGGAGCTTTGCCTTAAGTCCGTCAACCTTGGCCAAAAGGCCATCCTGCTCAGATCTTGTAGCGCCAAGGCTAAGATCAAGATCACAGATTGTAGATATGTCAACCCGATTTTTCTCCATGATGTTCTTATACCTCTCGTCTATCTGGGCTCGCTTTTCCTCGGCAGTATAAACCTCTTCGTCTTTGGGGTTCAAGGCTGCCTCCAAATTATTCACTCATTCAATGGAGGTACACTCGCGCTCGGCAGCAGCGAGTACAACATCTTGGACCTCAGCCTATTTATCCTTAGCTTATTGGAACTCTACATTTAGATGAGAGGCTTCTTGGATAAGGGCCATCACTTTCTACTCACTTAGCTACAACCAAGCCTCTAGCTCACTCGCCTTAGCAACATTTGTTTTCAGCACCGGGAGGCGAGCAACAATTTGGTCCCTCTCGGCCAACACCTGATCATGTTCGGACATAAGTCCCTCTTTATCGAGGAATAATCTCTAAAGGCCCTCGGAAGAAAGGAAGTTGGCCTGCAAAACCTATATCAAAGTTAGAAACCATGTTATAACATATGAATAAAAATAAGAAATAAGAGAACAAGCACGGTACCGCTGCCGCATTATGCATAACGTTACTCAATATACACTCCCCTGAAAGGGAGTGTATTTTCTTATTATCTTTTTCTGAAGCCGGCGACTTTAGATAGTTTGCAATCTCCACGTCCTGAATTGTAGATTGCGCCCCTTTGAAACCGAGAGAGTGACACTCCTCCTCCCTTGGGGATCTAGAGAAGAGGGTGAATATTTGTGCCCCAAATTCCCATGATCGGGAGATTGGGGAGGAGAAGCAACTCAGCTTCCTCTCGGACATCTGGAACCGGTGGAGGAGATGTAGCAATTACTGGTGATGAAGTCGCAGTGGTGTGGAGGATGGTGAAGTTGATGATGTTGTAGGTTGAGAAGCAACCGCAAGAGAGGCAGTGCTGATTATTGGTTTCTCATAGACCAAAGGCAAAAGAGGACCGGTTTCCGACCTCACAGGACCAGAAGCGGCAACTAGGACCGAAAAGCAAGAATCAACATTCTCTACTAACTCTATTTCTCCCCAAAGCGCTCGGACCTCGCCCTCAGATGGGATTCTAAGCTCTCCATATTGAGAATTATGTTGAGCTGATGAAGATTGTTGTATCCTTTGAAGGGAAACCTCTCTATCACTAGCTTCCCCGACATCTTCAATGACCACAGTAGCTGCAGCCGGCTCAGGCATGGCCTTCTTTATTTTCTTATTTTTATCCCCAGTCGAGGAAGAACGCCACCTTTATGGTTACTTGTTTTCTATATGGGGACTCCGAGAAGAAGCACTTGTATTGAAGGCATATCCAAGGGCACAGCTCCGAGTGAGATCCTCATGTAACAACCTTGCCGCCTCCGCGGGATCTGCCAAAACCTCAACTTCAGAGCAGGTAACATTACCCCGCGGGAGTCCTGAATCAAACAAAAAGGTATGGTAAGCAAATTTTCTTATGTACATACAGAGGCGAAAAGTAGAAGAATCATTTTACCGTGGTTCTTGGCCATCCACTCGTATTTGGGGGCCAACTCCTTCAACCGACGGGTCTCCGGCATAGTAATATCAAGAATATTCTGAACCCATTGGTCCATGCCTTCAACCCTTGGTGGTGTCCAATGAGTAGCTGAAATAACAGAAACAAAAGGGTTAGCAGGGAACAACCTGTTTACGGAGAAAGAAACTGATTACAAACTTACGTGAACGACTCCATGATTCGGAAAAAGATGGAGTTGCGGCTGGGATGATATCCCTGGTTGCAATGATGACAAACCACTCTATCCACCCTCGGTGATTTCCATCATCCATGCTGGTAAGAAAGCATTGTGGCTATGCTTGCTGAAGTTTATTACTCCCCGATTGAAGATTTTGGGAGGGGGAGGGGAGTAGAGGTTCATCGTATGTGCTAGGGTGTAACGACCCGACTAGTCGTTTTGAGATCTAGCGCGTCGTTCAGTGGTTTGAGGCTATGAGTAGCTTCATTTCAGGTATTATGACCCGTGGGCGTGGCCGGAATTGAATTCCAGGAAGTTTAGAGTTGGTTTGGAAAGTGGAGAAACCAACCAAGATTGGAATTTTGAGTAAACGATCTCCGAATCAAGATTAGAAGGTTCCAGCAGGTTCGTGTGAAGATTTCAGACTTGGGTGTATGTTCGGATCAGGTTTTGGATAACCCGGGAGCGTTTATGCGTATATTATGAAGTTAGCATTTTAGAAGGATTTCATGAATTTGGGCTTGAACTGCATATCAGTGAGGTTGGTGTCTGTTTGGGATTCCGTGTATGGCAATGGCTCCGTATGGTGATTCTGGAATTAGGAGCGCGATCGGAAGTGAATTTGGATGCCCGTAGGTCATTTTGGAGTCATTTGGCTAAAGATAGAAATTTGAAGGTTTTTGAGAAAATCTGACCGAAAGTGGAAATTTTGATATCGGGGTCGGAATGCGATTCCGAATGTTGGAGCAGGTCTGTAATGTCGAATGTGACTTGTGTGCAAAATTTGGGGTCAATCGGACGTGAGTTGATAGGTTTTGGCATCGGATGTGAAAGTTAGACGTTTCAAAGTTCATAAAGTTGAATTCTTGCGTCATTCGTGTTTTCGGAGTTGTTTATGTGATTTGAGGCCCCGACTAAGTTCGTGTTATGTTTCCAGACTTGTTGGTACGTTCGGGCGGGGTCTCGAGGGGCTCGGGTGAGTTTCGGGGTGGTTTCGGACCATTTCTAGGCCATTTATAACTGCTGGTTTTTGGCTATAGTAGTGTTCTATGCGATCGCGGGGAATTGTCGCGATCGCGGTGAGTAAAATTTGAGAAACGGGATAGTGAATCGCGACTGCGGAAAGCCTTTCGCGATCGCGTAGAGTAAATGTTCTGCTGCACTGACTCTACTTCGAAGGATCATATCTCACAATATATAAGGAATTTTGAGATGCTGTAAAAATGAAAGTTGTAGCCCTTTGTGTCTAGTTTCTGGAAGAATAAACCATTCATGATTTGTATTTGTATAAGAAGAGATATGGCCGTTATACTACAGGGTGTCCGGGAAGATGAAGAAGAAAGTTGTGTTGCACATGGGCTGACTCTACCAGATTATATCTAGTAATCTATAAGAAATTGGGAGATTAATAACACATAAAAGTTATATATCTTTGAGTCTAGTTTTCAGAACATTTAACCATTTGTCATTTGGAGTTGTTTGCAAAAAGTTATGGCTATTCTACTGGAGGTTGTCCGGTCAGGCTGGGCAATTGTTCTCCGCGATCGCGAAGCTCTTTCCGCGATCGCGAAGAGAAAATTTTGGGCAGGAAAATTGTTCTCCGCGATCGCGAATCATTTTCCGCGATCGCAATGAGTAAATACCTGGGCAGAATGATATTTTAGCGGGATTTAGCTCATTTTTCTTCATTTCTTCATGGGTTAGGCGATTTTTGAAGAGCTTTTTAAGGGGGATTTCACCCAGCTTCAAGAGGTAAGTTCTTCTACTTGGTTCTAAGGTCAAATACAAGATATTGCATGGATTTTTTAGCATGAAATTGGTAGGAAAATTGTGAAACTTTGAAGAAACTAGAATTTGGTAAAAATTGGATTTCTAGCCACGAATTGGGCATGAACATTAGAGTAAATTATATAATTGAGTTA